>QZLH01001416.1:5147-31797 GCA_003833135.1 Oehlia diaphana
TTTCGGTGAAATGGCTTCGTCGAAATGGGTTTCGGCGAAACGTCCCTTCGGCAAAACATCTCTTCGGCGAAACATCCCTTCGGCGAAACATCCCTTCGGTGAAATGGCTTCGGCGATATGGGTTTCGGCGAAAAGGCTTTCGGCAAAACGTACCGTAACCTATTTGATCACCATATTGATACTGAATAACCTTACAAAGAAAAATAATAAATATTATTATATACATATTTAGATATTATTATATAAAAAAGTACTTAAAATTATTCATAACTTAAGTAAAAACTCGTTAATAAAATCATAATAATTTATTAACAAACTTTCTTATTCGATTCTCTTATCCATTCCTTTTTACCAAGATCATCATTAATATAATGTTACCATCATTCCATATTGCTATATAATAAATTTATTATATGGGATTCATTCAAATATTGCATCATGATGAGTTTTAATCTTTAAATGTTGTTCTTAAATAATAATTTAAAAGAAAATTCTACAAAATGTACCAGTAAAAAAATAAAGAAATTGATGATATTATTAAACATGATTTACACTAATCATTCGCTACATTTGTATATTTACTAAAACATTTTTTACATGTTGAATGTGTTGGAATTACTGGAAGTTACATTGGAAATATTGGAAAATTTTTTTTTTTTGAAAATATAAAAATTTTTTAGCGATGAAAAAATACCAAATTTTGTAAAGAAACTAATAATTTTTTAACGTAACAATGAAATGGATATTTGTATGGTTAGTAAATAGAATGTGGCGCAGTAAACACGGATGATTATAAAGTTACTAAAATAATGGTTAAGTATTAAGGCTTAAACAACATATTTCATAAAATTGTTTTTTTTTTTCAAGAGGTCCCAAATGGAATCGTCAATCTTGAGGGTCATCAAGACCATTTAAACGATGCCCATTTTGGTTACAGAACGATTTCCCGACATCCATTTTCCTGACGTAACCTTTTCCTGACAATGATTTCCCGACAGGGACAAAATCCCGAACGGACATTTTCCTGCATAACATATTTTCCTGACATGACATTATCTCGACATGACATTTTCCTGAAATCAAATTACGAGAAAATGATTCACAAAAATACTTGATTTAACTGCAAAAAAATAAAAATAAAAAAATAAAAATAAATTTTTGATATATACAATAAATTTTATGTTTATTATATTTATTTTATTTACTTTTTGCATAATATTTTCTTAATTTTTTTTATTAAATGAACAATGAATTTATTATTTTGCAATTACGTAATTTATCTTAATTAAGACAATTGTTTTTTTTAAAAAACACAATTACGATTTCACATATTAAATATATTATACTAAAATTACGTAATTTATTTTTATTTTTATTAATTTATACCTTTAATAAAATTAAAATTCAATTAATAAAGCAGCTATTTTATAAAATTTATTATTCTTTGTTTGTTGTAAATAACATTAAAATATCCTCAATGCTTTCTTATACATAGCATAATTAAAACAACAAAATTAAACAAGCGAAAGGAACCATATTTACTATAAATTTAATAAAGTATTATAAGTGAAAACTTACAAATTGAAAAATATTAAAGGGACGAACAAGCTTAGAATCTTTTAAATTTTCGGATCCTTCATACAGGAAGGATTTTTTTAAATAATGTTTACATTTTCTGATAAAAAACAATTATAAATATTCAGAAAATGGAGTCTTTCTACGTCAGGATGAGTTCGACGAAAGAATATTAAAAAAAGTTAGCACTTTGGTGAAGAAAAGCTTTAAAAATGCAAAAAATAGGTCATCAGAAATATTACAAGACGAGCTAGACAAAAAATATTTTCAGGATACTAAGAACTCACAAAATGTTAGCAGAAATAAGCGAAACTACTAGAATAAAAGGAGAGATAGTAGAAGTTTTATTACGAAGCTGCTTGAGATATGCATATAGAGAATATAACGGATTTCTTGATATAATGGATTTTTACTAATGGAACGGATGGTTCCATTATATCGAATTTCACCGTGTACTCCAGAAAAGGTAGTTGAGGTTGTAAACGAATTTAAAGAACGAGACTCAGACAACTGATGATTCTTCAATAGGAAGTAAAAGTTCGTCAAAGAGAAAAGAGGTTGATCAAAAGTTGGATCATAATAAGAATAATAATAATAGGGTAAATGAAGATCATCGCTCAAGCACTTTATAAACTGCCGTTATTACTGTATATTAATATTATCATAGATAGTAAAATACCGAAATTGTTACCTGACAATCGACCTAGATTTGTTCTAAAAAGTAGATCGAAATTAACCAATCAGAACATATCACGTGCGGGACAGACGACTCTCGTACCCGAACGTAAAGTCCTTTCGGATGTTGTAACTGAAATTGAAATTTGACTGAATTTAAATTCAGATACGGGAATTTCTCGAAAAGCCGATTGAAATTTAAATTCAGATATGATCTTCAAGTATCTGAATTTAAATTTCAGTTAAATTGTTCAGATATGGGTTAACTGAAATTAAAATGTCTGAATTTCAAATTCAGATAAAATTGGAATTTCATATATGAGGTTGTCTGAAATTAGAATGTCTGAATTTCAATTCAGATAAAATTGGAAGTTCAGTTACGGGTTATCTGAAATTAAGATGTCTGAATTTTAATTTCAGATAAAATACCAATGTCTGAATTTAAAATTCAGTCAACTTTTCCAGAAATTCCCATATCTGAATTTTAAATTCAGTTAAATTTCAATTACGGACAACCAGGGGTATACCGGTTTTTTTTTTATTGTATTTAAATTTTTTAGGCAGATCTAGGACTTGGAATCGAGACCATGTAACGGGAAATTTGAATTGGATAAGTTTTTTTGTTTTATAAAATAATTGTTTACTTTTGAATAAATTCACTTTTTTTTAGAACGTTCGGAAGGCTGTGAATTGAGACTGAAAAATTCGGTTTGGGTAATTTTTTTTAAAAAAATAATATTCGACTTGTTAAATTTATTAACCTTTTTATTTTTTATTTTAGGATCATATTCCAATTTTTAATAAAAAACTTCTTTTATATGAAATGGAACGTGTCAAAATATGCATTATGCAACTTGCTACTTAGCTCAATTTTGATATACACAGTTTCACGTTTCTGCACAACTAAATAAAACTTTCTATTGCAATTAATTCTCAGAAGTAAGACCATTTTAAGGTTTCATTAGTTGGAGACACGAGATTTAGAAAAATTCGTCAATTGGCCCACTACGTTTAATGCGATATAAAGTGAAACAATCAAGTTCAGAAACAGCTAATATCTTATTATAATTATACGATAAAACAATGGTGGTTTTAATTGGGGAAATTGTAATTCCGGGAGTACACGTGTATTCAAATGGTACTAATTATTTTAATTTGAAATTTTATGATTAATGAGATGAAATTATTATTATTATTTAAGGTTAATATGATGTATGAAATAATTTGAATAAAATTATTCATTATTACTACCATAAACAAACGAAAAACTTAAATCTAAAACTAGTAGACATAACCTCGATAGTGTATATTTTCCGAAGTACATCATTCTCAAACTTAGTATTCATATAAAAATTCCAATATACCGCAACCCAAACATCAAATCAAGTTCCTTTTGAAACCATATTCCCATGAAGATGTGTATGATCATATATCGCGCCAACATAATTTTTATTACAATAATGGCAATTAACGAATTTCGCCATTTCGGCTTTTTTAAAAATCTCCACGAGTTGTTAGTATCATCATGCATGGTAAAGTGGCAATTCCTTCTACAGGGTTATCTCCACTAGCAACAATTGTAATATTGGTAGACTTTTTACCCATCTTTTTAAATTAACACCATCCGTGAGAATATCAAAACAAATTTTAATAGGAACCGTGGGATAATGGTAAATGCAACACCATTCAATATTCGTAAATTATTTGATTATTCTACAGAATAATCTTAAATTAAGAATAATATGACTTTTATAATTCTACTTTCGTTAAAATTTGATATACTATAACTTCCTAAAATTAGATTATTTAAAGATTTCATTACTATGAAATCAATGAGTTAATATGGAAACTTTATTCAAATTAGATATGAAACTCTAATAAATTATGAATAATTAATTCTTTAAAAGAGGAATAACTTTTAACCGATTAAAATACTAAAATATAAATTAGAAATGAAATCTTTCAATTGGGATCATGTTATTATTCAAATAAATCCATAATAAACAATAAATAATTATTATGCTTTTCTAAATGATGCGACTAAAAGAATATTATATTTATAATGGTAACTTTAATAATACCTGACTCAAGTTTTTGTTATTCCATAGCAACGAATAATGCTATCATGAAAATCAACTTCGTCATATTTGATATTGTTGTGTGTTGATATCATTATACTTATATGAAAAGCTTGTACGACAAAAAAAAAATAATATTTATATAGTCTTTTTCTTTTTTTTTTTTTTTAATACACCCATTTCTTTCAGACGCAACCAAATACTTTTTTTATAAAAACTTTCTTTTCAAATAAATATCTAATAAATACCTTTTTTTACGCGTAAATAGAAACGATGAAGCACAATTTACCAGATGACGCAGACTTTTTTTTTTCACGCGCAAATAAATACCTTTTCTTTCACGCGTAAATAAATACATTTTTATTCACGCGCAAATAAATACTTTTTTTCACGCGAAAATAAATAATAAGGCGGAATAAAAATATATACCAACATCAAGAACTGTATTTACTGGTGGAACTGCCTTTGGGCAACATATGGGTAACGAGTTCACTAGCTATTGGAAACTTGTTTGTAAGTGAAAAACCACTCCAACTACTCCTGTCAGTTTAGACGCTTTTGTGGTTCTTTTTTACATGTTTTCTGCTGTCTATCACACATTTGATTCTTTCAATTTTTTTAGGTAGTTCAACTGAAAAGGCACATTTAAGATAATGCCAAATTTGGTATCTATTTGCGATAGAGGACAAGCTAACACTAAACGAGGCTGGGTCATATCATTAAATGGTGAGTATAAATAACAGTTGCCGGATGGACGTACGAGTACGTGCTCACCGGATAAGGGATCGCAGAAAGTCTTCCGGATGGTGGATTGTTATGATTGACATAGAGGTTTATGTGCTCGTAGTACGTACCATTTGCTACTGGCTAGTAGTCATCTGCTTTGTGCACAAGTCGTAGCTACAATGATGCCACATAGGTGATCCCCAAGCCGATCCATATGGGAGGGCAAGCCGTGGTGCCCGTGGAAATGACACATATTTCTATGTCATACTTACTTAGTTGTTGTTATTGAATACTATATGAGATTTCCATAGATCCTATGATGGCCACATAGGTGTCCTGGGGTTCCCTGCTTATGCATAATTAACAGGGTGGTAAACCTCATATGGTATTAGGTGATAGTGACTAAAAAATTTTGAAAATTTTGTAGGGCGTATATCTATTTACTTTGTCCTTATCTCAGATAAATCTGCATTATGAAATTTCTGAATTGGAGTAGGACGAATATCGAAGTCAAGATAATAATTTCAGTATCTTCAATATTTTATTACATGATAAGGAAAATATATATTAATTACGGATCAATAGGACTCTGAAAATTCATATCAATGCTGATATTTTGAATGTACAGTACAAAATTTTATTTATCGTAATTTAAAATCTGCAACTAGATTAAAACTTTTACAATTTGTTATTTATTTATTTAGTTCTGATGTATATCAGGTTCTTTTGCAATATAGGACAACAAAATACTCGCCTTCATTAGTGGCTGCGCCAGGCACAGCAAAAAAATAAAGCACATGGAGATGAACCAAATAAGGCAACGAAGACAAAATTAAAGAACCCATCAAAAGTCAGAACGGACAAAAGAAAAATTCAAAAAAAGAAGATACGTTGAAAAAAAGAAATTAAGGAAATTGTACTACTCAGCTGGCCGATCACGGTTTCACAAAATTCAAGTGCACATTCACATTCATTTTACAAAATGTTCTACGATATACCAGCAGCAATTATAGAAAGTGTAGAAAGTGTAAGTATATACGAGGTTGTTGACACGGTAAACAAATTTAGAGAAAATTTATTGGATGAACATCCATCACAAAGTGTGTCAACTTCAACAAATAATTATACTTCGCCAGAAAAAGTTGTGGGATGTAGTTCTAGATTTAAGAAATGAAAAGGGACAAAGACCAGTAATGGATCATCCGGATAAAGAAGCAGACAAATCCCTATAAAAAAAGTAGATACGTTTTTTATACTGAAAGATACGTTATGTGTACTGAGATATACGTCTAGATACGTCTAGATACGTTTTGAGATACGGAAAAATGCACAATTCCGTATCTTGCAAGACACGTTTTGTATACGGAGACACTGAAAAAACGTATCATGCGAGATACGGAATTGTGCATTTTTCCGTATCTCAAAACGTATCTAGACGTATCTCTCAGTATACAAAACGTATCTTTCAGTATAAAAAACGTATCTACTTTTTTTATAGGGAATGGATTAAGAAATGTAGAGATGGATATTCCGCGCTGATTGCAGACCTTCAAGCAAAAAAAGAAAAAATGGAAGAAAATAAAGTACAACAAGCAGTACCACAATCAACATCGCTCGGACAGGAAGTAACACAAGCAGCACAAGGGCACAAGGAGAGAAGAAAGTATAAAGCCAGTAACTCTAATTGAGTTGCATGAATATGATATAGACGTAGGCACATTTATTAGTAGTTTCACTGTAAGTTGGTAGTAGTTAAATGTGGGAGTATGGGGACCGAAGTGCCCGGTATGGAGAAATAGATGGTGCTTGACGCCTTCGTTTCAATGTATTTCTGTTTCATTTGTATTTTGTTTTTTTTATTATATTACAATCTACTTAATAAAGAACAAAAAAAAAATAAAAAAAAAATTAAAAAATAATGTCAAAATATTAAATTTTCCAGTCTTAATAATTTTTTATTATTAAATAAATTTATTTATTACATTAAAAAATATGCAATCCTTTAGATTGATTAGACTTGAATTCATAGAAAACACTTCATTCAAAATTATTTAGATATTACAAAATTTTTTAAGTATATAAATTAAATAAGTATAAAACTTTTATAATGTGTATAATTCATTGTGATATATTAGTTTACTTATAATAAAAAGTGGTTCATTAATAGTTTACTATAGAAGACTCTATTGTGTGATACAGGTGACATAGGTAACATGCATCAGTTATCAACTGATGAAAATTGACTAATTTATCATTTCATCAACTTCCAAATTCAAATAATATAACCAAACATGGATATATCTGATTGAAACAGGTTACAAGATGGATATTGAAAGAACTGGACGAATAATCCAATGAATGATTATAAATAATTTTTATTGTATAATTGGTATCTTTATTTAATAATTGAAAAGTCCTATAAAAAGATAGAGAATTGAATTATTTAAATTACAAACTAAGAATATTTTTACTACTCTAATCTTAGTGTTTAAATAATTCCAAAATAAAATAATAAATAGTAAAAATGAATTTGTTTTCAAGTAAATTAATTTAAAAAGAATAAATATATTAATAAATAAATATAATGTATTATTTTAATATTATCAAAAATATTAAATTATACGCAAACCATCGGGAGTTTCTTGTTTATCTTTTTATTCTGAAAGAATATTTAGATTATTTTGTACTTCATCTATAAAATAAGATAGAATAATAACTGATCATTATTATAAATAATATATTTTACTTACCACCAATACTAATATTTGATCGTTGCTGCATTTTTTCTCTCTCATAGTCACTTTGAACATCTATTATTATTTAATAAATCAAATTTAATAAATTATTCATTCTTTTTACTTGATTTACTATGATTACTAGCTATAATGAAAATCAAATTATATGATATTTTATTTATATAAAATTCAATATTATTTTAATAAATACTTACAATTACCAGAAATACTAAAACCATATGATCTAGTGGTATAAAATGCTATTTAAAAAAAAGATTATCTCAATCTATTCATTAATTAAAGGATTTATACTAAAACATTATTATTAACTTTATATCACCTTTTTGTTCTTCTATTATTATTTAATTAAAAAAAGGTATCGTTAATAACAATGTTAAAGAAAAAAATCAAATAGTTAATAAACATTAAAAAGCATACCTTCTGTTGCATTTTTTGGTTCAGGTAGATTTTCAAAATTATGAATTTTACTTGTAAATATTTTACTACTCGTCATATTGCTTTTTATTTTATCTTCTTTTATTATTGGTTGAGATAATTCATTTGGATTATTTCGATAATATGACATAATTTCATTCATTTTATTACGAAGTGTACTAATATCAGGTCTTTTTAATAGACAGCTAAACAAATAAGTTGTGCAACCACCAAAATTTTAATATGTCTACCTGTCATGTAAACAAAATAATGATCATCTGATCTATATGTACATATTATATGATTTAAAACTACAAAGGTACAAATGACGTTAAGGTTATCATGAGCATCATGATCACGTAAGGCTAACTGTGCGTGGCACAATGTCAGCCAATCATATCGGTTTATATTAACATGAAATATACAGATTTACTAGTGCGTTCAAGTGCGTACGTAATCGTACAATGTTACACAGACATATTTATGTAATATAAACGATCATTTCAGTAATAAAAAAGAAAAACATTTTTTCGCAAATATGTCCAAGCTAAATAGAGATATTCTTTATCTGGTATTTGAAGAATTTCAAGATGATACAAAGGCCCTTTATTCATCACTTTTGGTCAACAAAACATGGTGTGAAATAATCGTTCTAATTTTATGGAAAAATCCTTGGAAGTACTTAACGAATAAAAATGAAAACTTATTATTTAACGTAATTATTTCGCACTTATCGGACGAATCAAAAAATAATTTAATAAATCATAATATTGAATTATTCCCAATTTTTTCTCAAAAACCTTTATTTAATTATATCAGTTTTTGTAAACATTTAAATTTAAGTTCGATTGATAAGGTAATAAATACTATTAAATATTATTACACGGAATCGAGTATATCAATTATAAAAAATGAAATATACAATCTTTTTATTAATGAAAGTACAAAGTTTACATATCTTTATATACCCCAATATTTTGATTATCAAATTCACCTTATTCCTGGAGCTAAACACTGTTTTTCAGAAATTATATTCCTTAGTTGTAATATCGGAGTAAATGACAACGTTTTAATTGGATTAGCAGGAATATGCCAATCAATTAAAGAATTGGAACTTTTTGTTGAAAGAAAAAACAGCAAAAACATTTATGGGATTACTAAATTAATTGATGCCTCTAAAAAATTAATTGATGTTCGTCTATTGACCGTCAATACTGGATTTGATATTATTCCAATAAATCTATACTATGTTGAAGAATCATTAAAACCATTTCATATAATTCTTGAAAATTCATTAATGAAACATGCACATACTATACAATACTTTATGATAACTTCACCACCTGCCACAAGAATTCTTTCATCTTTGGTAAATTTAAAAAGATTGGAATTAAGAATTGATAATCACAATGTAAAGTTAGATTTCTTAGAAAATGTATCTTTATCTTCATTACGAATTTTAAAATCTAATATTTTTCAAATCAAATTTTTAAGAAATTTAATTCTTAATACAGATAGAAGTCTTACCAAAATAAGCATTGATAATAAGCTTCATAATGAGATTGATAATAAAAATATTATTAAGGCTATTTATCAAAATTGTCCAAATCTTATTTACCTTAAATTAATGTTTAGAAATGAAAATATTTTAGAATTAGAACAATTATTAATTAATTGTCAATATTTAATTGGATTATATTTTCTTATTATAAACATATTTAATTGGGATAAATTATTCGAAATATTAAACATATCATCACCAACCAGTTTATTTAAATTTAAGTTTAATATTATTTCTCATGAATCAATTAATCTAGAATCCTTAATATTATTTATTAATAATTGGAAAGGAAGACATCCCATGTTATTACAACTTGATCCATATGGATGTACTGATTTATTTGATTTGATAGAAGAATATAAATCAGAAGGAATTATTAAGAAATTTAATTATTTACATAGAGATTTTGAAGATTTTGAATGGTAAATTTATTAAATTAATTTAAATTAAATTAAATATTTTTTATTATAAGTTATAGTTTTATTATATTTATGTATAATAATTAAAATAAAATGTGTTTTTTTTCATAAAGAGATTCAGTTCCTAAATTAATCTTTGACACAAATCATACAACATTTTTAAAAATCCTTACAACTTTTGTAAATTTAAAAGAATTAGTTTTGGATGGTAGTTATCATTATCCATGGAATTGCTTAGAGAACTTATCTTTGCCTTTCTTACAAACTTTAAAAACCAGAGTTATTCCAGTAGAAATATTAGTAAGTTTAATTGAAAATACAAATGATTATCTTACCAAAATAAGTATTGGTTGCATATTTTATGAAGAGATTATTAATAAAAAATTATTCAGGCCATTTATCAAAAATTTCCAAAACTTACGTATCTTAAATTAATCCTTATTATAAGTGAAAATATCACAGAATTTGAAAATATATTAATTAGGTGTCAATATTTAGATGAATTGTTTATTTCGGTTGATAATTTGTTTAATCCAAGAGAATTATTTGAAATATTTTAAAATTAGATCACCGATTGGTTTTATTAAGTTAAAGTAATATATACTGTATTTGAATATATAAATGTTAATAAAAATCGAATATAAATATTATATTATTAGGTTATGATATACATTGGTTTTTATGGGATGAAATGTAAGTGTTAGAGATGTCATACGTTGTAGCAAGAGAATTGTACATTTCCATTATATAATAATTTGACTTTAATTTTTCAAATATATCAATTAACCTGATAACATTATAAAAACGTTGTTGCTCATAAAAGTACTACAAGTCTACAACAAAGATAACTCATTTCAGAAAACATTATTTTGTTCCAGAAATATCATGTATTTGAAAATCAATGAAAAGTTTGAAAAGTTCATTTGAAAGATAGAAAATTCATGTTTTTCGGGTTTCACGAAAAATCACGTTGTTTTCCAAATTAATTTTAGTTTAACGTCCTCCCCCCTTCTATTTTTGAAAATTTTAATATAATTTAAACAGATATGTTCTCATATGTTTAAAGCACCCCCTACAAAGTTTCCTTAAAATTTATCGAATTATTTGAATATGAATGTTTTGATATTATCGTAATTCAATTTAATTTCGTAATCACTTAGATTAAGTCAAATTTTACTAACAAGAAGAAGTCTCTATTTAGCCTTGACATTTTTAAATGGAAAAAAAAATTTGTGGAACATAATGAGTAGCTTAATGAGCAATGACACATTGGTATTACATAAATATTAAACTAATCGGAGATAATATAAAAAGAATTAAAAAATAGATGCTTCTCAAAGACCATCACTCTAAAATAGGTATGATGAAAAAACCAACGTATTATGTTTGTGGATATCAATGCTCTAATTCACTTTACATGTGCAAATAATGTAAATCTAGGAACAACGTAAATATATAGTCTAGGTATAACTATTTTGAATAATATTATTACATAAATCGTAACATAATAATTACCACTATCATAAGTTACGACATTAATACGATGATTTTCTATAAACTTCGATCCTAAAAGCACAAAAATACCATGACGACGTCAACAATATTGTTATGTTCCTGCAATTATTAGATGCGAGTTAAAACTTTCTTCAAACCTGTCCGGATACCTTGTCAGGTGAATTATAACCTTTTCTATAACTCATGGATCTTGTTTGATAAGTAATGTTAACCAAATTTTTTGACATGTATCAATTGTATTATGTAAAATTTGCTATCATGAAAAAAAAAATTAAATGTTTTTATTTAATAAAATTAACATTGCTAATAGCAATAACTGATACTTAAAATTCCTACATTGTTATTATATAATGTAATTACAAATAAAATATAAAAGTACAATTTTAATATTATAAGATAAAAGTCAACAAGCAATAGGTGTTACTATTCAAAGCATCTAAAAGTTCTCAAATATGTAACCATTGATGTTCACCTCCATTTATTCTAAAGATGAAAAAGAAGTCTAGAGCATCTCTTAACTTTACAGGTAATAGCATTTGAAAGGGGATTTTTTAACTCTTTGTATTGTTCTTCAGCAGTTAAAGCCCCCAGATGAATAAAATATTTTCTTATTCACCCTTGCACTAGTTTTTTTCTAGTTTTGATCAGATTTTAAATACAACTACAGCAAATAACCATTCTGTAAAAGCATTGATGGCTGAATTAGTCTTGCCAACAACTTGCACATTCTCTGAAGGTATTGGATCATGTTATGCGCTGATATGGTCATAATTGATGGAAATGAAACCTTCAAGAATGTCTGCTCTATATCATGGTGGTCTGGGATTATCACCAACATCAAGGCAAGTCCACCTTTTTACCAGCTCTTCTCCATAGATATTACTTTTTGTAAGGTTAAATCCTACTTTAAAATAATCCTCAAATAGTCTTAACTGTTAGTACATTATAAATAAAATTTTCAGTATATTCGATATAATATCTACAATTATATATGATCTTCAGCTGTTTTTCTCCTGTATTGATCTTGTGGAACAAATGATATTTCCAAGACAAAGCATTCACATCCATCATTTGACAGACCTGGTCCTTTAAACCAATATAATTGGCTTGATTTCACTTGATTGTGGATTTTCATTTCTCCAAGTCATTTAGATACCTAATTTTGAGATTCCTATCAGGATTGGTCCAGTCAAAAATTAGGAGGATCCTGTTCCTTCCAGCATATTCAATATATTTGGTGTAGTGTATAGTCCTCTCCCAAATTCTTTACTTATAGAACCTTGTTCCCTATCTGAGAACCCTTCTGCAAGAATCTCATTCATATAGTGAGAATGAATTCCATGGTATAGGAATTTTTTTTGTATCACCAAATTTATCTCTTATCTGGCTAATCACATTTAACATTTGCTCAATTTTTCTATAGTTATATGTATAGACAAATATTTTTTCAGGGATTGGCATCATCAACTTCTCCACCCAGAATTTCCTCTGTATTCAATGACTGTATTTTATCCATCACACATTGCAGAATTTTACCACCATACTTGTAAGTACCCTCGAGTTCTTGGCAAAGATTAACATATGGAAATGTAAAACCAGAGATAATGGCCATACAAGCTATAAATAGAGTTGAGGAAACTCCAAAAGGGACTTCAATTGGTTCATTCCATGACGCTACATTATCTTCATTAAAACCGATTTCAACAAGAATCTTTTTGACTTGATCTAGTGTTGGTCTCTGTAAATAATTGTAAGTCCAAAAGTCAAGTAAATATAATGGTTGTAAATCAAAATTACCATCTTTTAGCTAACCACAATAGTGTAGTATTTACAGCCAATTTACAACTTACGTTTATAATATTACAACTGCTAAAGGTTGTAATTTGATATATAATAATCATTACTTACGGCAACCAACCTTAACTTGATCAGGAGAAAACGTCTCAGCTACAGGTACACTTTTAGATTCTTGAAATGACTCTTCTAAACTCATTTTAGTATGGTTGGTTATTCCTAGTTAATATGCAATTTTTTTTCAATTATTCAGACTATAAGGCAAATTTATATGTTATACCTGTTATGGCTAAATGGTTAAAATTTTTTTATGTGTGTCTTAATTACTATGCTCAAGAATCGGATACAGAAAAATGTCAATATCAAGAAGAGATGTCATTTCTATGATACTTAATTTTTTTTAAAAATTCTTCTTTTTTTTTATTTTTTTAAAAATTCTTCTTTTTTTTTTTATTTTTTTAAAAAAAAAGAAGTTTAAGTTTGTAAGTTTTTTGGGTATCTTTATAAATCCTCTGAATCTTCTGAATCATTATGACTTAATGATATCATGGTGAAGTATGCAAAATTATTAATCATCTCATCATTGTTATACATATCTAGTAAGGTTAAATGACAATTTATAAATTATTTAATTGTAAATATAATAAATAATGCTATTTTAACCAAATAGTTAAATGTGTACTTAATAATATAATTAATGATTAACAATTTCATTATTTCTATAATAAATACAAAGAAAAAATACTTAAGAAGTTTGAAACTACCAAATTTTATTGGCCATAGTTACCCCGGATATTACCCGGATAATGTTAATCTTGTATAACTAAAACATCAAACAAAAATATTGCAAAATTCTTGCTATGAATCATGCAAAGTACCTAACGTGAGAACGAACAAAACAAACTTATATTTAATTGTTGAAATTAATCATATTATCAGGATTCAGCACTCTATTTGAGGCAGAGTACTGTAGTTGCGTAATCAGTAACCAATAGGCATCAGTTACGCAACTGCTTTGCCTTTTTTTTTTAATTTATTAAATCACGATACTAATAGGTCACATTTAGGCTGAGATAATCAAATAGCAATTTTTTTTTAGAAGATAATTATTTTAATCTCCGAAAGTCATGATATTGCTGTGGCTTTGAAAACTTAAAATAAAATTAATGTACAAAAAATAATCCATCGATTTTGATTGACATATTACATTATTATGAAGTAGATTTTTTTTCTCGATTAACATATAAAAAAAAAAATACGTAAACATCCATAATATTTATTATTGGAAACTTTTTACTTTCTTATTAGGGATGGCAACGGTCGGTCACGATCAGTTATCGGTCGGTCATAACCGGTTAAGGGCCTTTGACTGACCGACCGTTTTGGCTGACCGTTTTTCTGACCGTTTAACCGACCGTTTGACTGACCGTTTAACCAACCGTTTAACCATTTTTTTAATAAATTTAATTAAGAAAAAACGTTAAAGTGTTTTTTTTTTTGATTAAATCCACTAAAGTAATGTTATAACAACTTTTTTTATTGATTAAGTTCGTAAAAAAAGTGTTAAATGATTAAATGGTCAGTTAACGGTCGGTTAAATGGTCGGTTAAATGGTCGGTCAAACAGTCAGTCAAACCGGTCGGTTAAACAGTCGGTCAGAAGCCTTTGACTGACCGATATCGGTCACGGTCATAACCGGTCATGACCGGTTAATAACCGTGACCGTTGCCATCCCTATTTCTTATAAGTATCTTTGATATAATTCTTCTATTCCTCCCTTCATGCAATTTCTTTCTATTCATTCATTCATTGCAATTTTACATCAAAATGAAAGAAAATCAGACAAAATCGGCTAAAGATGTATCCAATCAACACATGATATTCCCATAATCCCATCATTTCAAAGAATATTTCTTTATTTTGGTGTATATATAATTTGCTTAAGAGAACGTTAATAATTTTAATAGCAAAAGTAATTCTCTACATCTCTTTTTATTTAAATAATTATTATGAGCGAGGATTTACATAAACAGTAATGATCTACATTTAGACTTTTGACACTCCAGATGCTTCAAAAGTTTCGAAGCTAAGAAAAACTTCGAACTTAAAAAGATTTTTTTTTGAAGAAAATTAACATTTCTTCTTTTTTATTCCAGTATCAGCTTCCGTTTCGGATTGGATCTTTGGGCAAATTTTGAAGCGAAAGCTTCATTTTTTTTTTCTAAAGTTTTTTTAAATTTTTTTTTTTTTTTTTTTTGAAAGAACTTTATGTTTCTTTATTCTAGGCATAGGATACGCATCGGATGTTCTTTGTGTTGAATCTTTGGGTAAGTTTTGACATTAATTTTTTTTTATTAAAGAACGGTTTATTAAACCATTTCTTCTTTTTTTTCGCAGGTATCAGCTTCGATTTGGTTGAACTTCTTTGAATGATTGGATATGTTTCAAAACGAAACATTTTTTTTAAAGAAACTAAATATTTATTCTTTTTTTTCGTAGGTGCCAGCCCCCTTAGATTGGACTTCTTGGATTGGATCGGTAAGTTTCGCAATGAAACTTCAAAAAAAAAATATTTTTTTTAATTTTTTTGAAGAAACTAAATATTTCTTCTTTTTTTTCGTAGATGCCAGCTCCTTCCTGGATTGGACTCCTTGGATTGGTTCGGTACCATGGTACCAAGTGCCTCGAGAAACCCGACCTGAATCAAAAAAAAAATGAAAAAAAAAGTAAAAAATATCTAAATAAAAAAATCATGAAACAAAAAGAAAAATATAAGGATCGATTCTTACTATTACCCGATCTGGACCTAAAAAAAATATGATAAAAATTAAATAAAAAAAAATTATGAAATAAAAAAAAACGAAATTTGGCGCTTATCATGGTACTGCAGGAGTAAGAGTGCTATCCAATATGTGAGTTTCTAAATCCTGACCCTAAGGGACGAAAAAATTTTTTTTTAATACATAAAATATGAAAATTTTAAAAAAAAACCAAAATGTAGCTTATCGTAGTTAGGGTGTCCAGGATGTGTTATCGTGATAGCCCAAAAATCGAGCGTGATTTTTATGATTTTTTCGCAAATTCGCGATTGGCTGAAATTAACGTAATTTCGGCCTTTCTAATTTAGCCGGAATTATTTTGGCTAGAATTTCAGCAAAATAAATAATCACATGATTATACAGCCATCCAATCAGATTTGAAAATCGTGAAAAATCGCCATCCCAAAATCGTCAAATCGTAGTACTGCAGCACCGATTTGAACCTAAAAATAAAATAATTTGCAACGCTAATTTGGACCTGAAAGAAGATAAAGAAAATTTTTTTAGTAAAAAGGAATTATCAAGAGAAAGGGAAGTGAGAAAAATCATGTGTCCACTTACCGGAATCTGCAGCCTGGTCCAATCCAATAAAGCTAGGAAACAAATCTAAGGATGATAAGACCAGTGTTAATTTAAGAATTATTATGATTTTTGATTGAGTGGGTGGGTATGGGTTACTGGGCTATGTTAGGTTCATTTCATTTCGTTTCGATACGAAATGCTTCAAATAAACTATCGATATTCAATATTGTACTATTGATATCAATATTGTACGATAATGAAAATATCAGTCAAGTAAAATCATCATGATTTTATTGTTAATAGTACATATTTGTATAAAACTATTAATATTAAAGATAATCATATGTATCCTATATGAAGAAAGATGTTGGAAAATGGGCAATTTTCACATGATTAATTTTTTTTATGAAAAACGAAATGAAATTTTTTTATTTAGTGTTTTATTATAACGTAAATAATCAATATTATAGAATTTTAGTGTATACAATATTATGCATCTTCGTATAAAAAAATACTTAATTATTATGTTGACTAGTGTATACATAAAACGAATACAATAATTATAATTGTAGTTTATTATATGTTTGAAGTTCATAAGTTTTAAACGGAACTTTTCGAATCTGATTCATTTCACCAACGATTATTTCACCGACAGTCAGTTTTGAAATCCTAATCCACTTATCCTATAATCTTACTCTAATCCTAATCCTATTATTATTTCCTTACTCAACTCTAATCCTAAATTCTCTTGTCAGGAGAAATGATGATTGTCGACGAAAACTGTTTGCGAAATGATCCTGTCGGTGAAACATTTGACAGTGAGATAATTGTCGGAATGCGTCCCATTTTTTTTTCCACTTTTTATTACTTTAAATCGTACTCCCTTCCGTTAATAAAATATTAAATAATAAATTCTAGTTTTACAGTGTATATTATTAAAACATTATGAAAATTTGAAAAAAATGTACACTTAGAGAGGATATGTATTTATAGAGATAATCTCTATATATAAAATTATTTATTTTGGTCAGTGGCGCATTATCGCATTACAGGTGATTGTAGGCTGTCATAAGATATGATGGTATCGGGAAAACATTTTGACCGAAAAATAATCTCCAACCTGAGTTTTGACCCTATTTTTCAGCGAAAAGTCCTTTCCCGTAACCGTCATATGCTTTAGTATTTACTCCTTTATATTACACTTAGCGTTCATTAAAATGAACTATTATGCATACTGAGAAACAAATTTGATTTGTAACCACATTTTCTATTATTAATATAATTTAATATTGTTATTAAATTAAATTCTTAATATTTTATTATCGTATAATATTAATAATACATTATCTTAATAACTTTAAATATTAGTAATTCTTCACTTTCAAATATTAAGTTCATACATATTACATCTTTGTAAAACTCTTTTTTTACTCAATAGGAAGAAATAATGTTTTAAGATAATGAACACAACATCTTGTTTCATGTTGTATTTAAATTTTAAAAAATAAAAATAAAAAAAAAATTTAAATAAATACAGTATTTATCTATGCAAATAAATTATAAATAATTATTTATTATTTAAAAAGTTAAATATAAATTCGGTTTCGTGCATATAATTTTAAAATTAGATGAACTTTTTACTTTTGGGAATTCTATATAAAAAAAAGTAATAATTACTGCGCCACGACAAATGTATAAAATAAAAACAAATATGCAATATATTATTCAATCAACTACTTACATTGTGTTATAAAACAATTAATAAAAAAATTATACATATAAATATATTCTTTTACTTATTGTTTATATTTATCATAAGAAAATTGTTCTTCATATTTGATTTTTTATTTTTTTATTATTATCTTTGTTTGGAATTATTAAGTCTTTTAACGGTTAAGCATTGTCACCAATTTTGTTCCAGTCATGATCGTCGTCGATTGAAATTAAACTTGTGACACATTAAGGTTGATGAGGATTTGTGATACCAGTAAGGTATGATCAACGTATATAAAAGGAAAGTTAATCACATAAGAAATTTTGATTCTCAACTTTTTTTTTCGCAAAAAAAAAAAAAAAGAAATTTTTTTTATTTCCTCACTTTAAAAAGAAACAAAAAATACGATGACAAATCTCAACAAAGATGTTCTCATCTATATTTTTGAAGAATTAAATGATGATCAAAAATCTTTACATTCTTGTTTATTAGTTAATAAATTTTGGTGTGAAACGGTAGTTCCAATTTTATGGAATGACGTATGGAAATTTTTTGAAGATCCTGACGAAAATGAAGAAATTAGTAAAAGAATGATAGAAAAATATAAATCACTTTTTAAAATAATTCTTTTATATCTTCCAGAAAAATCAAGAAATTTCTTAATTAATCAAGATATTAAAATAATTTTAACAAAAGAAAAACCATTATTTAATTATATAATTTATATTAAAAGTATAAAATTAAGTCATATTTATATTTTTGCTAATAAAATTCTTGGATTTGATAATATTGAAGAAACAGGATATCAATTATTTGCTTTTGAACAAGAATTATTTAAATTATTTATGAATAATTGTTCATCATTAAATTATTTGGATATGTTTTATTCAACTCATCATTTAAAACATCAATTACAAAATTTTCCTGGAGCAGAAAATTGTTTATCTAGACTTTATGAATTAAGATGTAATGCTAGAAATGATCAATCATTCTTTTATGGTTTGGCACAAATTTGTGATTCAATTAATAAATTTGTTATTGAAGATTTAATTGATAATCCTGGACTTGCAAGATTAATTAAAGTACAAAAAAAGATTCAAGTCATTGATTTTGATCATCAATCTGATGAAGATGATGATGAAAAATTTCTTCAAGATGATTTAAAAAGAATTGGTACAGCTTTAAAATTTCATGCTATTAATTTAAGAGAACTTAGTTTGGATTTTTGTTCTAAAAATTCTTTTATATCTTATATTCTTGAAAATTCTATTAATTTACAAAAATTGGCATTAAGTAAAAATATACCTAATGAAATAATAAATGAAAATATTATTATAAGAAATCCATGTTGTCCTAAACTTCATACTTTATTATTATATTTTGTTTCAATTTCATTAGCTATTAAAATAATTGAAAAAGTTCAAGGAAATCTTTGTAAAATTGGAATATATTTTGTAACTTATGATATTGAAAATTCTGGTAATTTTATTAAAACAATTTATCAAAATTGTTTAAATATAGAATATGTTACAATTATTATGAAAAATTCTGATTTTGATGAATTAGAAAATTTATTAATTAAATGTCATCATTTAAAAGGTATCATTTTTGAATCAATTTATGAAGGTGAAGATATTAATATGGTTGATGGTAATAAATTATTAAATTTATTAATTAAAAAATCTTCAAATAATTTATTTAAGTTAGGTTTTTATTTTAATTGGAAATTTGATTATAATACTTTAGAATCTTTTTTTTCAAATTGGAAAGGTAGAAAATCTTTATTATTAGAAACTGGTGAAAAGAATAATTTTTTATTAAATTATCCTGAATTAATTAAAAAATATGAAAGTAATGGTGTAATTAAAAGTTATAAACATCAAGATGAATTATGGAATAGTGTTTATATTAAAACTGTATTAGATTAAGTATAGTGGTGTTGAGTAATAGGCGTGATGGGCGTGTACGTATTTAATTCGTCATAAACAATTATATAAGCGGGTGTAATAGTGTAATATATAATATATACAGTATATAACAAATCAAATCATAAATAAATATTTAAATTACAGGAAAATCGCGTATATCCAACCAAGTCTTTATCTAAAATAAATTTTTCGTTTACTAAACTGTTAATAAACCAAATATAAATATCTCCGCAATAAATAAAGCAATTCAATCATTCTGCGCATTCGATTATATAACCGCAACACAGGGTTAGCTCATAACGCCACGATGCCACGTTTGCAACGTATGCATATGCAATGACGCTACACAGACTTTTCTTATTTTACTGATCATAATATAACTTTTAGCAAGTGGCGTAATAATTAGAGTAATTTTAAAGAATTTATTTAATATAATAAACTTATACCTCTATAATGATTACAATAACCTTTGCCCGACAATATTTGTGATGAAAAAAATTAATTAGTTGAATTAATTAACGAACATAGAATATAAAATGTACATTTAAGCAATCAATAGAATAATCTAATCTTTTTCGCAATGATAAATAAATTCTATAAAAACGTGGATAAACGAGATGAATTAAATTCTAGAAAGCAAACACAATAAGATAAAAATAACATCATTAGCGATGTGCAGGTATGTGGGTGCGTGAGTGTTGGGATGTGTTGTGTGTGGGTATGTGTGTTATGTGTATTTCCTTGCTCTTTCCCCTTCCTTCTTGTCCCATTTTTCCTCGTCCCTCGTCCCTTTCTTGCCCTTCGTCTTTCCCTTTCCCTTTCCCTTCCCCTCTCTCCCTCCCTCCTTTTCCCCTTTCCCGAGGTCCTGACCAATGTTACTGCACCTCAACGTTGGTGATCAGGTGGCTACAAGTTTTTTTAAAAACTTATCTAAGTCAGCAACATTTCGTATCCAGAAATATATATGAAAATTTTTTATATCCATGATTCATTAATAGTAGATTAAGATATTAGTAAGTTGCGCATAAGAATTCAGAATTTTCAACTTATTTACATCAACTCTAACGTTAAATTTTTTTTTTTCGTTTATTTTTTAATAATATTGAGGTATTAATCGTGTCTATTATTATTATAATTTAATAAAAAATAGATATATACACGAAATTTACAATACGGTTCTGATATATAATGAGTGGCATGGGTTATTACTAAGGTTATTCTTTTGATTTGTTTTATTAATGTAGATAAATTACGATAATATAATACCTTTTCTCTTAAAAAATAAAACTTTATAACTAAAAGATCTCAACTTTGCGTTATTTGTGTAGAGCCAAAATTATGGTAAATAACTCCAGTCATTTGCCATTTATCATTTCGTCCTTACCACTTTTTTTCAATTTTCATATTATCAACGATCTCTGACATTTGGTTTTGGTGAAGAAAGAAAATAATGAAATAAATTCTTGATATCTTGAAGCTAACGCGATCCTCACATGTAAAAGTAATCGTGTTGTCAGTTAATATTCCATAGCTATTCCTATTGATATGCCTTTTATCGTTTCCATGCATGGATATTTTGCGGTATGAATCAAGTTTGATATTTATATTTTTATGGTCATAAATTATTTTTTAATGATTTTTTTTATTACTTTTAACAGGTTAGTAATAACCGACGTTCTTTATGGTCAGCTGCAGGCAATGAAGATCTACCTTCTCGAAGGCAAATGAAAAAAAGCCCCCAACAACTCAAGAATCGCGATAATAAAAATTTTAAAATTTTCTATATTGAGTTTTGGCTTCTCCATACTAGCACCTTAATTACACAATACTAAATAAGAAAAAAATTAATTAAACAATTAACCAATGAAACTTTACGTCTTATAAGTTCGTCTGTGCGCATGTCTTAGATTGAAAAGGTTTTATCATCATAAATTTGTCCTAAATAAATTTGGCAACTTACTAAACACGTCCTCACCTATTAGTTCATTAAATAAAAAAAAGAAACCGTTTAATATTAACTTATTTTATTTAGCATTTAATACGAATTTTCATATGAGGCTATAAATATATTATTTTAAATCAATTGAATAAAACATTTAGAAAATAAATTAAGTCATGTTCGAATAAAAAAGAAAGAAAATAAAAAATTAAAAAGCAAGAAAAATAAATATATTTTCATGGTTACTACGTTAAGGTTACATTGTCGAAGAAAAATAACAGCTGTATCTTATAAAAATATGAGATAAATATTATCATCAGATTTCCACCATCATGTTATATTTTACAATAAGAAAAAATAATAATATCAACGTTTAATTGCAAAAAAAAATTTTAAAAGCGTTAAATATCTATTATTATTAAATACTAAAGTTAAATACAGCATCGTTAGTATCTTTAAGAGGTACGATGACAACAATTTATTATTTGTTTATATATTAATCTTCATATAGAATTAGGAACTTCTAATTCAACCATTTGAGAGTCACAGTCTATTAAAACAAAAAAAAATGTCAATAATTAATTAAATAAAATAAAATTTTAAAATAGAAAATACCTTGATCACTTTTTCCACTATTAGTAGTAATAGATGAATTAACAGGTTTTGAAAACTTCCTACCAGTATATATAGCATTAGAATTCTTTTCATAGGAAGTTGAAATATTTGGTATTTCTTCATCAGCTTTCTCAAATGCTTCTTTAATTTCTTTTGC
Organism: Oehlia diaphana; assembly: GCA_003833135.1. Taxonomy (NCBI): domain Eukaryota; kingdom Fungi; phylum Glomeromycota; class Glomeromycetes; order Glomerales; family Glomeraceae; genus Oehlia; species Oehlia diaphana. The sequence goes on from QZLH01001416.1 coordinate 28,355, forward strand.
ATTATAACCAAATTCTTCTTCTTTATATCTATATTCTACGATAGAAATAAGCCAAAACTTAAATATATTGAATAACTCATTGGCTGATGGTCTTTCATTTGGATTAGCACTCATACATTTATAAGCTAATTTTTTGTAAAATTCAGGAGTTCCCTTTCCAAATTCTGGTCTGAGTCCATTACATACTGCTAATGTTAAACTTATATCATGTTTTTTATTGTAAAAGGGTGGTTTTCCAGATGATAGTTCAGCCATAATTACACCAAAACTATAAATATCAGATGAAAATGTATATGATTCTCCATTTAAAACTTCTGGTGCAATATATGGCATTACCCCATAAATTTTATTATCTGGATTCTGTTCATTTGCTGGTCTAGATAATCCAAAGTCTGAAACAAAGGATAATTCATCAGTAACTCGTAAGATATTTCCGCTATGAAAATCTTTATGAAAATATCCTGATCGATGTAACTTATATAAATCATTTGCTGAATCGCGTAATAATTTAAGTTTATTATTCCATAAGATATTGTTAAAATTATTTGTAAGGATACTTCTCAAACTTCCTTTATTAGCAAATTGCATAATCATCATAAATTCGTTTGTTTCTGGGTCTTTAGTCATCGCATAAAACTTTAACCCATAAGATATGCTGATACCCCAATGTATTTTAAGCTATATTTACGATAAAATTATTTTAATATTAAACAATAAAAATGAATTAAAAATAATAAAATATACAAACATACTTCATTTAAATAGTTGTCTGACATGATCTGTGAACCATTTAACCTTTTCAAAGCAACTTGAATAGGTACAGGTTGTCTTTTTTCATGACTATTAACATAGTATGAATAACCATCTAACCATGTTGCAGAATACACTTTAGAAAATCCACCTTCACCAATTTCTTTTATATCTGCAAGTCTATCGAACGGTACCCACCCAAGAAATTCATTTCTTCTGGCAACGGGGTCATATTGTGCTTCATGCATTGTGTCTTTTATAAACTTATCAATATCAGGATTTCCACTGGTCCATCCTCCCATTTTTTTAAATGGGTCGCATCTTCTACACCATAATTCTTCGGTAAAGGCTTTATTGCAATATGAACAATTTTTGGTATTTACTGTATCAGTGTCTTTGTCTGAAAGATTTAATTTATTAAGTTCGGTTTCCATTTGAGTTAGTTGCGAAATTTATTCTACAAAAAAAAAAAAAATTTTTGTTGGAAAAAAAATAATTTTAGACAAAAATATTTTAGACGAACCTTTTATATCGTGAATGTTAAGGAAATATGTTAACCAAAAATAGAAGTTACTCCGATTCATTCTTTTTTTCGGGCCATATTTGTTCCGGTTTCACTGATCTGCAAGTGTTTCTTCGATCCATGTACGGATTGATCCGGATTGATCCGGATTAATCAAAAATCCGGATGAAATCCGCAGTTTGAATCGGATTTCGTCAGATCCATCCGGATTGCCAGTTTTCGGATAACTTAAAATATTTCCGGAACCAATGATCAGAAGTTAAATAATTTAAGGCATGTTTATGGTGCTTGACGTTGTGCATTTAATGATAGGACTGGATTTTTGAAATAATTTTTTTTATCCAGATTTTCGTTTAATAACAGTTTTCATCCGGATTAAGTTGTTATTCAATCCGGATGACGGATTTCATCCGGATTGAAGCACTATCTGCAGGTAAAGTAATATTACAATAAAATAAATAAATTTTAAAAATTAAATATGATATATGAATTAAGATAATATTGATTCAAAGAATATCTAGAAAGTATAATGGCATTAACCGATTTCAGTATTCCATTGAAATTGAATTTTATATCACATTTATAGTCATTTCTTTCCATAAATATAAAATTTAAATTTACGATTAAAGATTTTTCATTATTAGCAGTAAGTCCAATATCTTATTCTTGCTATCACGTTAGTAGTACGTTAGTCATTTTTTTTTAAAGAAAAAGAATAATTACAATTAAATTTCTACTAAACTAAATTTTCAAAAGCCTAAAAACTTTTAGAAACTGAAATACTATATAATACTTCGAATTACATACATTTATTAAATTTATTAAAAAATCAATTTATCATGCATAAGTATACATTACAAAGAAAAAACTACTAAGCTATAAAATAAACCATGATAAATAATGCTACCTAAACTTAAAACTATTTATTTTAATGTAAATATAAATGATGCACTATAAAAAAATAAATTTCTTTAATCATCACTATTTTCGTCAACAGTAGTATCTATTATTTAAAGATAAAATAAATTAATTACTAGTGATTATAAGTTAAATAAACTAAATAGTAAAATGTTTAAAGTACCTCCTAATTGTATTGAATTGGAAATTTCCAAGTCAACTAGTTGAGAGTCGCAATCTATCATAATAAAAAAAGTTAGCGAACATGTAAAAAAATAGAATATTTTAAATAAAAAATACCTTTATTATTTTCTTCATTAATATATGATGTAATAATGGACGAATTAACAGGTTTTGATTATAAATTACTAAAAATAAATGCTCTACTAGTATATACAGCATCTGAATTCTTTTTATACAAAGTTGAGATGTTTGGTATTTCTTTATCTGCTTCTTTAAATGCTGCTCTTATTTCTTTTCCTTTATAACCAAATTCTTCTATTTCATCTCTATCACCTTCATTAGAACAATCCCAAAAATAAATTATATCGAATAATTCTTTAGCTGTTGGTCTTTCATTTGAATTAGCATTCATACATTTATAAGCTAATTTCTTAAAAAATTCAGGAGTTCCTTTTCCAAATTCTGGTCTGAGTCCATATATATGGCTAATGCTAAACTTAAATCATGTTTTTTATTATAAAAAGGTGGCTTTCCAGATGATATTTCAGCCATAACTACACCAAAACTATAAATATCAGCAGATGATGTATATTGTTCACCATTTAAGACTTCTGGTGCAATATATGGCATTACTCCATATACTTTATCATCTGATTTTTGTTCATTTGCTGGTCCTGATAATCCAAAGTCTGAAATAAGAGATATAGTAGTACTAATTTGTAGGATATTTCCACTATGAAAATCTTTATGTAACTAGAATATGCGATTTGCCAGGGGACTCCGTCCCCAAACATAACATTTATAATTAAAAAAATTTTTTGATATAAATAAATTGAATTGTATGTAAAATATTGCTGAATAATAAAATTTTTATAAAAAATCATGTTTTTAATAAGGTCTTATACAATTTTCTTAAAAATAATATTTCTAATCTATATAGGGATACAGAAAAATGCACAATTCCATATCACAAAAATGCATCATTTGCATGATTTGATCATAATTTATGCTGAATTTATATTGATTTTATCACAGAAATTACATAATTTAACATATATAGAATTTACACAATTTGGTTAATGAATTTACT
>QZLH01001421.1:24644-46140 GCA_003833135.1 Oehlia diaphana
ATTTTGTGTCCATAATAATTTATCATTACATGAACGATTATTAAAAATTTGTAAAAGAAATAATGTAACTCAGTAACTCTGTTGGTGTTTTAGTATTTAAAAAAAAGCATGAATGGCGTTAGAGTCAGGGCATTGTTTAATTTTTGTGCCTATGTAAAAGAAATAATCTGATTCTGTTGGCGTTTCTACTATTTTAAATGGAAGAGACGTGAATGGACACGTTAAGATCGAGGCATTGCTTAATTGATTTTGTGTCCATAATAATTTATCATTACATGAACGATTATTAAAAATTTGTAAAAGAAATAATGTAACTCAGTAACTCTGTTGGTGTTTTAGTATTTAAAAAAAAGCATGAATGGCGTTATAGTCAGGGCATTGTTTAATTTTTGTGCCTATGTAAAAGAAATAATCTAACTCTGTTAGCGTTTTAGTATTTTAAAACAAAAGAGATGTGAATGGATACGTTAAGATTGGGGCATTGCTTAATTGATTTTGTGTCCATAATAATTTATCATTACATAAACGATTATTAAAATTTTGTAAAAGAAATAATATAACTCTGTTGGCATTTTAGTATTTTAAAACAGAGACGTGAATGGACACGTTAAGATCGGGGCATCCCTATAAAAAATTTTATCAATAATTTGATAAATTCCGTGATATAAGGTTATTAATTCCGGAAATATGAACCTTTTACAGAAAAAAGATGACCGTTCCTTCACGAATGCAAATACACTTTGATAAAGAATGTTCTGGAGCACCAAATAACGCAAAGTGGCTTCAGTTCAATACACCGCATATGGGCAAATTTGGCTCGGAATATCGATCATTTTGGCCAGAATTAACGTTAATTTTGGCCAAAATGATCGATATTCTGATCAATCCGCCCATATGGATGTTCAAAGAGGAATTACCCTTCACCTTGGGAAAATCCACAAATTACTTCAGGTACATCATATAATAGCATGATATTGTGGATTGTTCCAAAAAAAGTGTTTCTAACCGAACTTTACCACCACCAATTTATTATGACTTAGAATTTCGATGAACGTAAACAAAACAGCTGCGGTAATATTCAAATAACACCCTATTTCCAAGTCATGCAAATTTACTAAAGATCATGCGATAAAGAAGCCTATTGAAATGTTTGGATAATTCTCAAAACATGAGCCTTGAATTTATAAATCAAGTAAGTACATAAAACAAAAGTATCTTATCATTATTAACGAATTTTGAAATTGATCTCTCAGAATTAGTTATATATTCAAATGTTCAGATATAGCCTTTATAAATTATAAATTATACGAGATCATTATAACAAACTCGAGGCCTTTTAGATTTGATGATATTTCACATTTACAACAATATTTAAAGGAGCTAATTGATATAAGGAAACAATTACAAATTCTATTTAAAATTGAATTATAATATAGAGCAAAAACAGATTATTTCTAGTATCCGTAAAAGATGTATAAATTACAAAGACAATCAAGCTAATATGATTCACCTCATTTATTAATATTCTCAGACTAAATCAAATTGATCAAATTCAATCCATTCGAGGTGGTCCATATTTTCATTAGCATTGAATTGAATATCTCTTATAAATTTATCAATTATAGAATTTCCGCTAGTCCAGCTACAAAAATTTCTTTAAAAATTGCTATATCGCAATTTTTACACCATGTTACTGCAGTTCGTTTTTTGTTTACATTCTGAACAATTACATAAGATTGAGATTCATCTTGAGACCCAGAAGGGACGAAACGAAGATTCAGGATTATAATCCAGTTTATTTATTTTTTTAAAAAACACTATGATTCAAAAAATCTGTGTTTTTTTTAAAAAAAAATAATGTATTAAATCATAGTTAAAAAAAAATAATGTAATTCTCAAAATCATTTCTTGGCGATCACATTATGTAATTGCTTAATAATAAGGGTAATAAACAAATCCCTATATTTAGGGGGAAAAATAATAAATCAATCTCATAACTTCGGGACAAATATAATCACGTGCAATCGGCCTTTTATATTATTGTTGCGCAAGTAAAGTAATACAAAGAATAAAAACAATATATACAAATAATTACATCATCATTAAGTATAAATATCAGTACCCCCGTGGCTTATCCTCTTTAGGCCTTTTTTTTACTTGTTGTTGAGAAAAAGTTAAAGTCTCATAATGACAGAAGATAGTGACAATATTGTTAGTAATGAACATACTAATGAACGTACTGATGAACAAAATATTGACCAAGACTTATATTTGGATGACTCTGACCATGCCTCCTGGACTCCAAGCGGTCTTATGGCTGAACTCCCTTCAGAAGTTTTCAAAAAGAATTTATTACCTGCAGACTCGAGAAAATTTATTCTACAAAATGAACCCAAAAACAGAAATATTTCCTTTACACCACCTGATATGGACAGAAAGGTTTGGATCAATATGTCAAAAATCGCTAAAGATCACGACAAAGAAATCCGGCATCTTCTTTACCGATTCTCAGCAGCTATACGTCCCGTCGACAATAGCCTCAGACTTATTTATGCTTCAAAACCAGAGGACTCCACTTCTTAGGAAACTAAAGATGCCTGGTTACAGTTGGAACAGACTACTCTTAACTCGCGAGCATTGGTTTTGGATGCATTATCATTTGGCAACGAAATACGAAAAGAACAAGCACTTAGGTCTATTTCTCCAGAATATCAGAAACAATCAGAAAGAGAAGAAGTATTTGGAGAGGAGTTACCGGAGATCATACGTAAAGAAAATGAAACCAACAAATTATTTAATGACATGGCTTGGCAAAAACACTGAGCTAATCAGTTTAGATCACCTCGCACACAAGCGTCTAACAATTTTAGGAATACATCTACGAATTCTTCTTCATATAAGGGAAAATATAAGAATTCCTCTTATCAACATTACCAACACAAACAAGGCAATAATCAGTCGGAAAACCAGTCAAATGGCAGCTCTCAAAACTGCCAGAGTTCAGCAGTCATCATTAAAAACCTCCATTGGGATTTCTAAAGTACGGGCTACATCAAAAAGAAGATCCCACTTTTCATTTGGTGTGAGATTTGATGTTGACATTATAATTAAAGGAGCAGGAGCTGAAAACACAGGAGTAACAGTAAATGGAAAAGACATAATAAAGTGAAAAAGTTTTTTACTTAGAAAATGAGTAAAATGCGCGATGTTGTAATGTTGGTACCAATTAAACCAATAATCGTTTGCTATTTTCTGAGAAATCACGGGAAACTTCCGGCTAATCCTGAAATCGTATCACGTGATTTGCCCCCGCTTTAGACGACCCCCTAATAAGGGAAGTTCTATATCAAATCAAAAACGTGTATGACTTCTTTCATGTCAATCCTTTGACCAAAAATTTAGCTAAAGATTTATTAAATAGAAAACCCATTATTTCTTAAGCAAACATAAAATTTTAATAAAAATTTGAACTCCACGACGTGAAATACATATAATCTATAGCACAAAATACACGTTACAAAAGTTCTAATAAAATGGCCCAAAAATCTAAGTTTGAAAATAGCGAAAATCTTTTAGACAAAGAACTCATCATTGAAACATATGGTCCTACAAAAGAAAAAATTGGAAATCAAACTAACTCACAACAACAGGTAAACGGCCCAAAATAGACGCACCTCTAGACACAAATACATTACAAAATGATAATAATAAAATGGATATAGACGAACAAATTGAAAAAGAAAATCCAAGAAACCCAGAAAACAAAGATAAATCACATGACTTAAACCAATCCAATCCACAAGAACCAATTGTCAACGAGGATACGACCATGACTGATGATCAACACACACAAGACTCTAATGGGGTCAATTTAACTGGATCTACAAATACAAATATTACACAAGGCAACAACATCAATACAAAGAAACATCACACAAACATCTTTAAGGCAACCGATAAACAACCGAATAACCTTTTCATTGCCTTTTTCATGAGAGACCAATTTGAACGAACAAAGAACAATCAGGAAATATTAAACGATATCAAAAACGCCTTTCTTACAAACAATGATGTAATAGAATTCAAATACCGCAGAAAAGCCACATTGAAATATTTCACTATCACCGTCAAGAACAGAGATAGTTTCACAAAAATCATCAATGAACCCGTTCTTCTTCTAAATGGCATTAAACCATTAACTTTTTCGATTAACATTATTGACCAATTAATCGCCAACAAGATCAACAACATATCTGAAAGTACAATCAGATTGGTTAACGTCCCTATTAACTATGACATCAACTTATTAATCAAACACATAGCAAATTTTACTGGCGGCGCTATTACAAGCCACAAAGAAATAAAACTGCGCCCAAGACGTAATGCTTACAACAAAACAAAAAATTATTCACGCCCTCTAGCAAATATCTATAAGACGGTTATAATCACTTTTAATAAAAAATCTGCAGCAGACTATCTCCTTAATCAAAATAAATGGGAAATCCTAATAGAAACTTTCCTAATCAGAATATTACCTTTAGATGAAGATTCAAATATATACAAACAATGTACTACCCCAGTATATACAGTAACAGGTATTCCGTTAAACGCTAACATATTAGACATGGAACCATTACTTGACCATTTGAAAGGTAAAGCTATGGAATTCCTTCCAACAAAATCTACAGTCCTACATAAGATTGCACACATATATGCAGATAAAAATTCAACAAACATACAAGAATTATATGAAAAATTTGATACGATGTTCAAAAGCTTCAAACTTTTCACATACCCTGCACATAATTTTGACTATATGAAAACATGTGGTTTTTGTGGTGATGATGATCACAATATTTTGGATTGTAAAGAAACGGATTACAAAATCCGACCAAGTGACCAACAAAAAGTATATAACAAAAAACTCATCAAACGCAACAATGAATATACGTTAAGTGATCAAAATAAATCATCATACAGCAAAATTAGACAACTTACAAATACCCATGATAATAATAAACTAAACAAAGCTCCTCAAAAGCAAGATAACCACAATGAAAATAGATATCAACGAAATAAACACCAACCTCAAAATGAAGGCATATACAAATGGGACAATAAAGCAACTAATAACAAACCACAAAATATACGCTCTACACAATCTGCCCAAAAAATAACAGTAGGGAATAATAATATTAATAATAATAATAACGTTCAGAATAATGGCGGGATATCAAACAATACAACCACGAACACCACAAACGATAATACAGAAATCAGCAAATTAAAAGAGAGAATTTCATACTTGGAAACAGTGATAAAAGACATATCATCAGAATTACAAGTCAACAATATGAAACAAAAACAACATACTGAAGAAATCAATTTATTAAAGACTCAAGAAAGACAACATACCATGAAGCTAGAATCAATCAGCCAAAACTGTAATCAAATACAAAATACCATCAATAATCAGGCTGTTGCCATTAATGAAATTCCAAAAATGCTCGCAATATTAGAAAATATACAAGCGAACAGTTTTCATAACATGGACGAATCAAGGAGTAAAGCGTACGGTTCTAACAACTACACCCACCCAAATCATCAATTGTACGAGGATGATCAAAGTTACAACTACTCTCAAAATGAATATGATGATCCTAATAACAGGTATGAATCATCGGAGATGGTCAATAACGTTATATACCCTGATGAAAATTACACGCCTTCACGTGTACGATCAGGATTCCCATCAATATCATCAACTGTTGGTGGCCTATTAGGCTTCAACAACAAGGAATCATATTGAATTGACTAAAAGTCAAACACATCAAGTTATATCTCTCAAACTATCAGGGTGGATTTATGATGGACAACAAAATAATAAATACATTAAAAAGGGTTCAGAACAAAATTTCGTATATTTCTTCTTCTTTTAATACTAAAACAAAAAATAACAAAAATTTCACAAAAAAAGATAAAAATTTACAAAAAAACTAAAAAAATACTATAAATAATATTAATCATAATATAGATAACGATTTTAATATAGCGGGATCTTCAACAGTATTACCCGAGGATATACAAATTTCAAATAATTCTGTTTTGCAACAGAACGTTTTATACTCAGACCTTATTCATGATTATAAACAAATCAAGATAGCAAGCCATAATATACAAGGAGGTATCAACAAAAAATTAGATGACATCATTTAACTAATGATCTTGGATCACATAGATTTTATGCACGTGTGCGAAACTAATGAACGTGACAATAATTTTAGTCTTGGCCAATCTAAAGCGTCTAGAATATATGTAGCACCTAACTCTGTCCAGAATATTCATCAGAAAAGATTCCACATTATTAAAAATCTGAACAAGATCAAAACTGGTGGAGGCTCAACCTTAATCATATCAGAAAATTTACATAAACATTTAGAGACTACAAAAATTTTGAGTCAAGGTCATTATATTTATACGACGTTTAATTTTAAAAACAAAACGAGATTACATATACATTCAATATACTTACCCAATTATAAAACTAAACATAAAACAACTTTCAAGGACATAACAAAAGAACTATACGACTCACTAAAGAAGCAACCTAGAAATCATAATAATATCACTTTAATTATAGGTGATTTAAATATCCCAAGTTTACATTTGCAGCTAAAATCATGTGTGACAATAGAAAAAACACACCTCTTAGACAAAATTAACAATAATATTAATGAAAAAATATTTGGTAATATTATTAAATATTTTAACATAAGTAATATAGCAGAAAAATTTGGTCTTACACATATATCGACACATTATCCCAACGATACTACAAAAACATCATCCATTATTGATTATATTCTTGGATCAAATAATTTATGTAATCAGATTACGGAATTTAATATCGTTACTCCTCAATACTATTCTTCAGACCATCGTATAGTTCAAATATCTCTAGATCATCCTAATATGAATTTTTTTAAGAACAAACACTCCAAATTCAAAGAAAACTCAATGGCTAACAACGAAAAACAATACAATATCAAATCTATTGATAGTGATCAATGGAGCCGTTTTCAAAACATTCTTAATAATATTTCATATCCTACTTTTGAAGAATCGAATTTCAATAATAACCAACAATTTTTTATCAACCATAGAATGAAATAAATCAATAGAGATATAAAAGATGCACTAAACAAAATACAAGTAAAAACATATAAGCGCGAACCCCCTAGAAGAAATAAGTTCTCATTACACATCAGACAAAAATATAATCAACTTCACCAATTAGAGTCACTAAAAAAATATATTAATGACAATATCATCATATTTTTTCACGATCAACAAATCAATATATCTGAGTTGAATGATAAATTCAATCAAACTGAAAATAACTCGATAACGCTTGATGAAATTAATGGTGTTTTCAAAAAACATTGGGCGCGCAAAAGGAAATGGTTCATAAAAATTGGAGAACAATATGACCAAGATATAGTGAATAACATACCAAATAATTTCTTGATGTCAGATGACCTTAATCACGTGCTATCCTCAATTTTGAAATTAATAAAAATTATCAAAACTGAATTAGATAAAGAACGCTCGCAATGGGATTTAGAACAAATTACCAAATTCGTTGATAGATGAAACTAAGGTTGCTTGCCAAAACCTCTCCAAAATCCTGCGATAAATTTCGGCAAGATTTTACTATATGTTTACTATAGTTTCGGCAGGGTTTCGGAAGTTTCGGCAGGATTTTTAATATGATTTAATATAGTTTCGGCATTTTCCGTATAGGTTTCGGCAGTTATTAAGAAGGTTTCGGCAAGCAACCTTAGATGAAACGATGACTACAAAAACAATAACACAAGAATGCTTAATTCAATATTAGAGTGACACCCTAGAAAGATTTGTTTAGACCGTATTAAATATGTCGAGAACAATGAAATAAAATTCACGAATGATCCTAACAAAATTACGGAATTAACTAACTTACATTTCCAAAAAATAGGTTCCAGTCATATATCAAACAAGAAATATAATCCTAACATAGAATTGGACGCTCCATGGAAGGAGATCTATGAACCAAAAACGCAAATTGCACAAGAGGAAATCGATTTACTTCATAATCCAATTACGATGGAGGAACTTGTAAATGTACTTAAAAATTTACCTAATAATAAGGTACCAGGGTTATCAAAACTTCCTTATGAAATTTATAAAAAATTACCAAAAAATTTCTTAAAAGAGATTTTATATTTTTATAATTTCTGTTTTGACCATGAATTAATCCCCAAACAGTGGCAAGATGCTTTACTACTATATCCCATTCCAAAGCCTCAATGGTGGGACAACAATATTATACACATACGGCCTATCGTATTATTAGACATTATGTGCAAGATTTGTACAAAAATTTACAACACTCGCCTTAACCGATACCTTAGCAACCAAAATATCTTACAACCTAATAATAGAGCGGGAATCCAAGGTTCATCGTGTATGGAAATTATTTTCAATATACAAGCTGCTATAACGGCCGCAAAAACATTGAAAGCGTCTTTATATATCATGATCCAAGACCTTTCCAAAGCGTATGATCGCATAGACATTCCTTTACTAGAACTAGCACTACAACGAATTCGTATTCCATCAAAGGTCACCAAATTCATTATAAACCTATTTACAAATAGACGAAATCAAGTCATATTCGAAGACTGAATCAGTGATCCATATGACGTTGAAACAGGCATTGATCAAGGGGAATCTATTTGCCCATTATTATGGATCATTTATTATGATCTGATGTTTGAAGCTATCAACAAATCGAATATCCCAGGCATTAAATATACTGCTAAATTACCCAAAGCATGTCATTTACCACAAAACTCTATTAAAGAACTAGAAGATTATTTTGAAGAAACCTTAAAGACCAAAGTTCTTGGTTACTTAGACGATACCACGTGGCTAAGTGAAAACATTGAAGACCTACAACAGAACCTACAAATTGCAAATAGTTTTTATAAACTTGCAAACATACATATCAATAAAGACAAAACTGTAATTCTAGCTAATAAAGCTGTGAGAAAAGAATTGCACATCACCCATAGAAACAATATTGAACATATTGATATACAATTTGGAGAAACTATTACAGTTCCTATTGTCAAACCAAGTCAAGCAACAAGAATACTAGGGGTCTACTTCAATGCAGATAATTGTCACAAATCAAGTTTAAAAAAAATCTATAATACCATTTCTTATATCACAATGTTAATTAGAAAGAAGCGTTTAACGCACGATCACATGATTTACGTCATTAACAAAGTTATTATACCGAGAGTAGAATACATCTCACAACATTTTATACTCAGTCCATTACAATGTAATAAGATAAATATCTCATTACGATCTATTTTGAAGTCTTCAATCAATTTACCAAAAAATATATATAATTCAGTACTACATAGCCCTATATATTCACACATTATAAATTTTTTTGATCATCAGTTAAAAGTTCAATCATCATTACTTATAGCACAAGCTAATTGTCCACATACTTCAAATATTTTAAAATTTTTATTTCTTTTAACTCAACAAAAATTTAATTTACCAAATTCTCTGATCAAATTTTTTGAATTATTTAACGCTCCTTTAAAATGTTTTTCTCGAATTGAGTCACTTTTAACTTTTTTTAAATTTTATAATTTATCAATTTCTACTAATTTTCGATTTACTGTCAAAGGAGGGAATTTTCCAATATCACATTTTATTATTGATAGAAAATTTTTATTTACACATATTAATAGTTTAATCAACAAAGGAATAATGTTTTTAGATCACTTGTTAACGAAAGATGGCGCTTTTTTACTGGAATATAAGAAAATTAAAGAACAACTACTTTTTAAAGGCGGGAAAATTCCCAGATGGTATAAATTCCTTCAAGACCACATTACCATTAATAATAACGGGCAACTATTTTTCAATATAGATAAACCACTTATTCAAAATCCTACAGCGGTAAGACCTAAAATTCCTCTGGTGTCGAATGATGTTCATTATCACCCAAAAGGACCTCAAAGATGGGTCACGGCATGGATCCCTCATATTAGTGATATAATTTATGGAAAAATCATTAGTGTTGGACATTTCCTGAACTGTACACCTGTAGCGTATGTAGAACATTAGATTCACAAAGAAATCAGCAACAACTCATCAAACACGCCTAAATCACGTCCTAATACGATAATACCTTGTCCAGGATGTTCTCAACATTTTAGTTATTATATAGGGGATCTTAGACCTAAATGTGTTATTCAACTTAAACATGCCAATTTACTGTTATTGGAGCTACACACCAAACAAGAAAAAATTGACCTACCTTTATTCGTGCATCAATGTATTAATAATTTTCAATGGTGCAAATATTCTCATTCACACTATCGGTTATTAGCTTATAATGATTTTCTGTTACAACAAGGATATAATTCCACATATCACTTTAAACCCCTTGCCCCTCCAAATATAGTGGTACGCCCCCTTTCTAATGATAGATTAATAAAAGAACTTATTGCAGAAGACAAAATTGTCAAAGAACTCCAAGATATTGCTCGTTCTTTAATAGGTTTTACTACATTGGATATTTACACGGATGGTTCTCTTAAACTGGATCATGAATCCAGTGAATTCCCCATGGGATACGGCTAGATGACGTCTAATATAGATCATATCAATATTTCCTATAACGGTTCTCTCAAGTACTTTCCCTCATCTACAAAAGCGGAAGTTATGGCGATTTTAACGGCGCTTATATCGTGCCCTCCTAATACATCTATTAATATATACACAGACTCACAATGTGCGATAGATACATTTTACAAATCCAAAAACTTACATTCGATCTCCCCAAGAAGATATAACAAAATCAATAATAACATTCTGTGGTCTACCATTCATCATATCATTAAGTTTTTAGGACTTAGAGTAAAATTATTCAAAATTAAAGCACATGCTGGCAATTTGTACAATGAAAAAGCGGACACTTTAGCTAAAACTGGCCGTTTAGTCACCCCTAATACAAGTATATTACACGATCATTTACCAAATTATACATTAACGATCATCTGGAACGATGAAATCCCTATTGATAAAGATATTAGGAAATGTATAGGTACGATGCTCAACTATAGAAGAATGGAAAATTACTTGAACCACCCATCGTTAGGATTTATTAAAGAAGCCTCAAAAGAAAATCTCATTGATTGGGCTATGACATCTAAGTGGTTTAATTATAATGTACATAACGACACTACGAACATTATTCACTCCAAAAATACGAAATGGAAGATACGTTGCTCAACTTTATCCTTACCAACCATGGATATAATGCATCGAAATTACCCCTTGCTGTTACAAGCTAATATACCGTGTTTTTTTTGCAAAGAAGCTCCTGAAACAAATAATCATCTCTGGGATTGTCCCACATTATACCCAACTATACAAACTATGTTCAGACACTTAGGATCACAATTAATGACTTATCTTACATCACATGCCGAGAAACACTCGCTTATGATAATGGACTCAATTAAATATAGTACAACTTTCAGATGGGTTTATCGTAACGAACCCATTCACCCGTGCGCTTCTTTATTGTTGAAATTATATGTCACTAAAGATCTAGTGGGAATATTTCGGTCACATTTCTGGACAATGAAACAAATTTTGAAATTTTTGCTTCCGTTTTTACAAATTTGTAGTGATACTATTAAAAGAGATATTTGGAAAAAACGAAATATGGCTTGGAAAGCCCTCCGTGACACTCTGGACTTGAGTAAAGACTCTTTCAAATCTTACAACAAACGTTACCGCTCTAATAACGTTGCCGCCATCAGACGCAGTAATCACATACCTGCTAGGGATAATGATTTTGGTTATATTAACCCTTTTAATGATTTCAGGAATTTTAAATTACAAAAAGATTTTTTGTATATTTTATTTACTTCCTCTAATTTTTTACATAGTGGTCCTTTCTTTGAGCACTTAGAGTGCAACTCTATCATAGATTATTCTTCTCCAAGTTGTCTTACCCCGACCTTTATTTTTAATGTGTAGTTTACCACGCTACTATAGGATTGATTTTAATTTTCTTATTATTTTTTCCCATGGCTCCTCCGCTGGTAGAAGCGGGGGAGTCTTCCTTTGGTCTTATTATAGTAGATAGGGTCCGTGTCTCCTTTTTTAGGTTTCATGGATGGTTAGCACTTAGTTAGAACGTTCCATATGTATCGAACTATGTTCTTTTGCAGTTGCTCTCTGACTTCACATAAAATAAAATAAAATCTATATCAAATCAAAATAGATCACTAATTTCTTTTCCGGTGTAGTTTTCCTTATTTTTTATTGATTATTTTGCTGATTTAATAATTATTTGTTTAATATAGCCCACAAATTATCAATATGTCGTTTTTTTGTAATTTCCAATCTTTTAATTTTAGTTTTTCAATTTGTTCGTCCAATGATTTCTCCATTTCTTCCAACAATTTTAATAAAATTATTTCCCTATAAAAAATGTTTGTCCGATAAATATTCGGAATGGGATCAATTTTTCGGACACTCGCACGCTATTATACAATATTTGTTACAATTTAATACAAGATGCGAAGATTGACATAAAAAACGTACATTATCATGATGAATGTCCAATAAATGTCAAGTAAATGTTCGGAACGGGGTTGTACGACCTTATATAGCACATACTGTACATACGACATAAATTTATAATATATATATATATATATTATATGGCTGAGTAAATAGAATTCCTTTTTTTGCGTTGCGATGCAATATTTAAAATTCTTTTCAGTTTGTAATTTCATTTCGTAATTATTAAGTTCTTGTTTCAAATGTATGATAATCAGCATTGCTATTGTAGCAATATTTTTATTTAAAATAAAAAAAAATCCAAACTTTATAAAATTTGATAAATCAAAAATTCTGGACAGCAACAATTATTATTTTTTTTTAATAAAGTTAGCAAAAAAAAATTCGCCCGGTGATCGACATCGCGTACATAAATTTTTTAATATTCCAATTCTATTTTTTCAAATCTTTGATATTCCTGAAATAACATATTTTATGTAATGTGGGATTTGATAAATCATATTCTAATTCACGAGTAGCATCATTTAAAGAAAATTTGGCATGGAACATAGAAAGTTTATCGTCGGTTTTATTTTTTGGAAGATTCTTAATGTTATCAACAATTTCCTTCTTCAATTTCGCTTGCTTTACTAGAAAGGAACTTAATATAATAGTTTGGCTCCTTAGGCTTTGAAGGATTCCTCCTAATCCTCTTGTTATTATTACTTAATATAATTTGCTGTGCGATACCAATATCTTTGTTATAGAAAATAATTTATTCGTCAGGATGCAGGCTTTTCATAATTTGATTGATTTTGATTCCAATTGCATTTTTTATACACTATACTTATGCAACTACTATTTTGAGTATTATATATTCGTGTTTAGTAATAACTGTCGTAATTAAAAAATTTATTTATCTGTTATGTATGTGAAACGAATTACAGTTATCATTCAATTACAATCAGTCATGGAAATTTTGGTATTATAAATCTTTAGTATAAATGTCATTAACAAGTAGGAAGAAAAATAACACTCCCAATTTTAAAATAAATGAAAAGAGATACAGCTTCTTTAATTTATTGTACGAACTTGTAAAGCATAGTAAATAACAAACTGCAGGAATTGTACAATTGTAAAATTAAGGGGTATTTATCAAAAACTTATATAAATACCCTACGTGTCCATCTTCCTTCAAAATAATAGTATTTCTAATAAATATAGTAGTTTATTCTTTCTATCTTGACCTTTCGATACTCCCTTGCAACCTTGACCACTTCTTCCATCTGAACACTATATTTTTGTAATTGTTTACTCGTGACCATATTATCTTCCGAAATATTAATATCTCTTCTCCACTGATTGATCGTATCTACCACTGTTCCTTCTGATATTGTTGGCACTGATGCTACGACTTGATTTCCACTGCCTATCATACTTACCTGACCATGTGATTTCTCTTGTGACTGCAGATTTGTCAGATTCGTCGAAACCACATTCTTCTCCACATCCTGAATACCCACATCACGCCCCTTTCATGATAGTCATCTCCATTAATTTTTCGTTCTTTAAATATATCCAACATTTTGGTATTTTTAGAACTTTGATGAAGTCGAATGTTCTCCTCTCATTTTATTCTTATCAAAAAATCAAATTCATCTTTTTACAATCCTCAATCTCAACTCCCATCTATCTCTTTCTCTTCTATCTTTGTTCGACCAACTACCATCGTACCATCTAGCAAAATTTTTGTTTGAATCCATACCGAAACAACCATTGTCTAACATTTTTTTATATTCTTCTTTTAGTAAAATGTCAGCTCTAACTGATAAGTATTTAAACTCTTTTTTGTTCATAGCCGGTAGACTTTTCCCAATTTAAACAGTTCTTTATGATATCATGATCTTTCCAATACGCCGGTATATCATAGAAAAAAATGCTTTGTGCTTTTTCTTTGCTTGCCAACTCCTGTTCTTCTACCAAAACAGTAATAGCGTGAATCATTGATGTTACTTTTTTATTTCGTAATCGACTAGATTTTTTTTCTTGATTGGTAGATCTCAATGATTCTCCATTTAATTTTTTTACTTGACATATTGTATTCTTTAACTGAATTTCTATTCGTTCTTTTTTCTTTTAGCAAACCTTTCTTTTCTGCTACTTTCTTGTTCGATTTACGTGACCGTGCATTTGCCTCTCTCAACCATCCTCGTAATTTCTCGTTATCTCTGCCCAAACGTTTTTATATTATCTATAAAAATTTTGTGTTCCACCTCAACACTAGAGACATCTGACGGTAAGTATAGTTCGTATGCTTAGTTTGAAAAAAAGAGTTTTGCTTGCGTACGTTTGTTTAAACAACTCGTATTGAAAATTCCATTTTGATCTTGACTCTACATCTCGAAAGTTCTTAGTCAAAAATCTATTTATTTCTTGATAAAAGCTATTTACAAACCCGTTCGGTGATAAGTATGACTCCATTTTTGTTGAAAATATTATTTTTTATTAACTAATATATACAAAATGAAAAAATTTTTCTTCTCAAAAATTTGGCCGAGAAGATCGATGGAAAGAGTTTCATTCAACGCATTTCTTAATCTATATTTAATTGAGTTTTCCAATAGTTTGTGTGGAGAATAAAATTCGAATTTTTATTTTGGAATTTGGAATTTTTAGTATTTTAGAGTTATGCAAATCATCGTATGATTTCCAAATGGATAAATAGATTGATTGTGTGACCAAACACAAAATTTTTAGTCATGTGATGATAATGTAGAGTAACGATCCTGTTAATAAATAAATAAATATCACTGTATCTCAGCAGTGTCAAACTATAATAACTGCAATAAAGCAATTGGACGAAATTAGTTAATTTTATTTTTGAAACAAACTATTTTAACTGTATACCGTACACGTTATAGAGTTCAATCCGTTCAATTTGCCAATTAATAAATAAAGGCGAGAAATTTTTTTTTTAAGATACTTGACTATATTCCGATATATGATATAGTAAATTTAAGTATCCTTATTAACGATATAGCCTTAGTATATCTATATCTCAATCTTTATTGAATAAATCCAAGTCTATCAGGCAAAATCATTATTTTATGTTTGTATATATTAAATGGAAATAGGTTAAGAAATATTTCTACTGTCTTCACAGATCAGAGGAGGTAAATCTGACACTTGGTGAAAGGAACACAGTTGAAGACTTCAGAGTTCTAATCTTGGTGATGATAAAACATCGATGAGAATTACAAATATTGGAATATCTCTGCTAGTGATAATGCAAGTCCCAAAAAATAAGAAAATTCATGTTGAACATGAGTGATATATGAAAAAAATCTCAGTATTGATCAAATTCAGGTGCCTAAATTGCAAACTTCATTTCATCAAAATGTCACGTTGTGTACGTAAGATCACTTGTGATTTTTTAGATGGACGAAACCATATTCATTGGAAATGAAAAATAAGTAAGAAAGACGATGAATTACGTTTGAAAAAGACGTGATTCATTAGGTAACGAACTAACGATAGATGAAATAGTACATTATGTGAAGTTAATATTATTTTTAATAAAATTTATTATTATATTTTAATGGTTATAAAATATACATTTTATATACTAGTAATCACATTTCAATATAATTATTATTTCTTAGCTTCATTTCATGTTCTAACAAAGAAATTTCTCATTCTTTTATATCAAGCTCTCTCTCTTTGAGAGATAGAGCTTTCTCCTTATCATCCTATTGTAATAACGTTTTAAATTAATAAATATGTAAACCTAAAAGAAATTTATTCGCAATTTAAAAACGAATAGAAAACATATATACTCACAAAATTTTTATGTATTTTTCTTTTTTTATTTTTTGAATTTTCCTTTTCTGGTTCTTTGTTTGGTTCTTCGTATACGTTTTAAGGAAGATACATAACCGAATCCTCATTCAGATTCAGTTGACCTTTACAATAAATTTCACTTTCCAACTCATAATCACATGACTAAAATGGTTTCCTGCTTGGCTGCTTAAATCCGATTGAAAAACCTCACTAAGGCGCAGTCAGAGAGGGAGGAAAAAAGCAGGACATTAGGTAATGAGAAGTACTAGCTTATACGATCTAATTATGTCTAAAAAGTTTCCTGACTAGCTAACTTAATCCAAATTTAAAAACCTCACTAAGGCGTAGTCAGAGAGGAAGGAAAAAGAACACAACATTCAGGAACAAGAAAGTGACCCATACCATTATTAGCCAGAGTTTATGGAAGCAAAGTACACTCACTTTTTTATTTTTTAATAAGTTTCTTGCTTTTTTAGACTTCTTCGAGTCAACATTGTTTATTAACATGTTTGTTAATAATTTATAAAATGTCTGGTGCTCTTTGGTGGGTTGATGAAATTTTACATTATTGATGGCCCAGCTGTCGTAGTCGATTAATGACCATTTATCTACGTCTTGTACATTAAAGTAAATTTTATACTTTTCGTCTATATTAAATTGAAACTACGTTCTGTAGTTAAAGTCAGAAATTTCAGTCTTTAAACGAATGAATGTATTTATCAAAAATATGTGGAATCAACTTACAATAGAAAAAGAATTATTATTAAAACAACACTATCAGAACCCAAATAAAAGTTAATAAATCTTCGTAAAGTTGTTGATATAAAAGTTTCTGATATGGACGAGAGATTTATAGGAAATTTGTTGTGGGAAAAGATTTTTTTTACTGATATTTATATGAAATTTGTTGCGGAAAGAGATAATTTTTTTTTACTGAATTTTGTTGTGGGAATTCTTATATTTACTCAAAAGAAACCAGTTATATTTTTTGTAAACTTAATATTAATCGGATCAAAAATTCTTTAAATGTGGAAATGATCAAATAGTTTAAAAAATTTTCCATGCCACTTTTGAAAAATTATGTAATTGCTCCAACTAAGTTACGTGATTATTGGATGTATTAGGAATAATTAATCATCGGATCATAAAAAATTTTTTATATGGAAACAATTAGACCATTTCCCGACTAATAAAAAAATGCGTACTGATTAAATCGCTTTTATTGCTATAAGGAGAAAATTTTACACAATATTGTATATGTCATGCATGTTAAATAACGAAATTAAACTCAACCCTGCTTTTTTCTATCAATAAAGTATCAATCTAATATACATTAATCAGAAATTGTCTATACTACATAAAAACCTAATTTAATTTGAAACTATTTTATGTAACATAACAATTTTACTCTATTGATATATCATTTATATAATTCACTGTCGCTATATCTGTGTTTGTATGACACTTTTCTTACTACTATTTATGACCTGTGTTTCATCTAAATCTTTCAATTTTCTTTACCCTTAATTGTTGATATTACCAGTTTCTCATTAATTTCATTTATTCTATTACTAAATTCTGATCATAAGCTCTACTAAGGTCTTGTAATAAAAGGAGAGACGTTGGTTGGTGTATCGTTGATGTTTGATTATGGATTGTATATGTAAGATAATTTCGCTGCATGAAGCGCCTTTAATACCTGCTTGATTATTGTGTTCTAAAATGTTGTTAGTACCATAAAGGTGAAAATTAAGTCGTATGTTAATGATTTTCACTAGGAGTTTTCTAAACAATCCAGGAGTACGATAGGTCGTGTATGGTTTATGTCATAGTTCCACCATGTCGGTTTAGGGTTAAAAAAGCAGTTTTAAAATTTTCAGGTATTACTTCATTTATCAAGATGTAGTTATATAAGGATAATAGTATTTCTAGAATTTGTAACGGCAATTGTTTAATAATTTCGTACGTGATCTTGTTAGGACCAGCAGCTTTGTTTGTTGGAAATTCCTTGATAGCATTTTGTGTAATTAGTTTAGAAAGGTCAGTACCAGCGTTAGATGGTATGTTAGACTTTGGTTGGTAGATGTCTGACCAAGGGTGACGAAGTGAGATTGTTGGATCATATGCCAGAGGTGAAGGTGTAACGCCTCCTATATTTTGATAATGGTCAATAGCTATCTTTTCTATTTCACTAGTATCTGTGATAAAAGTTAAGTTATTATTTTCGTCTTTGAAAATTAATTTATCTAATTAATTTTTTCTGGTTTTCTATCTAATAATGGGATTAACATTCTTCGTTGGTTGTTTGTAGATCATTTTCGGTGAATAAATTTTTCTATCTTTTTCTTTTGATAATGACCGATTTCATATCTAATTTTGTGTTGATAATTAGTTTGAATTTACCAGCATCGTTATAATTCTAATATAATCTCTGGTTGTGATGTGGGCCAAAATACATCTTCTGGTTGTATACTATCATAATAAAATACTACACAATGTCTTTACATTTTAACACTTTTATTGATAATAATAGTGATCACGAATCTAATTCTGAATTTATTGATAATTCTTTACAACAACCTTATTATGAAACTTGTCGAATACTACTGCTGGTGATTATGTTACTGTTAAAATAGTAACGTACAAGAATTCATTTTTACTTCCAATTTGCAATATCATCAAGCATCTTTGCAACATGATGAACATGTTCAACAAAATGACTTTGTACCTACACAACATGACTATGATATTGCCAGCGCGAAAGTTTCTCTTCCAAAAATTTCGAAAAGGATTGATTCTTTTCAAAATCAAATTCTTAAAATTGAATTGGAAATTGTCATTAAATTACAAAATGATCAAACCCAACAAAGAACTCAATATGTTCAATCTTCAACTTTACCGAAAAATCGGATTGTAAATAGAATGAGTCCTTATCGGAAACCGAATGAACAGAATTTTAGAAACAAAAGCCGCAGTAATGACGCACATACTTTGCAGTACCACAACTGAATACTAGACCTGTTGTTTGAATGTTGATAACAATCATACTCAATTTCAACCAGATGATGATTTGAACGAATCTTTTAGAAGCAATTATGATAACTGACTATCGTCCATATTTTATTGTCATACATTCAATGCTTGTAAAGGATTCACGATTTACGATATCTTTATATATTTTACTTATTTATTTTTTTACTATTCAATAAAATTAAATTTCTATGTAACGCAACAATCAAAGGCACTTTTCGCATTTTCGTGCGTAAAGGAACTGACCGTTTGTTTAAACAAATTTTTTAATCTTCCATTTTACACTATTTAATATATAGATCCTAACGGATTAGATTTAAAGGTTCTTATTTCTACAATTTACGAGTATATATCTATTGAAAGTGTATTTGGTTCTTGTATTTTAAAGGATAAAGTTAATGATAAAAAATGTTACAACTCGAATTTATACAAATTTCAATTATCTTTTTTTTTATATTATATATGGTAAATTAATAAATTTTATTGAAGCTTAAAAAATAATTTTGTAAAATTTTAATTAGCAATTGAATAAGAAAATGCAAAAAAAAAAAATGGAAAATTTTCTTCTAAACATCTGTTTTGAAACAACACAATTCTACACTTGCGATCAAGTAATTTGTACATTGTGCTCTTTATGAGAAAAACAAGAGATAATAGGTTGATAGCTGATCGTAATCGGAATTCGGTATTATTATCGTTTTAGTTGAGGTTACATAAATAGTGACGCAGGTAATATCGACTTAACGGTCATAATTTGATGACCTCGAATAACAAAACAAGCGTTTTTTGTTTGAATGTAATTCCAAAATATTTTCGTGCACGATTGTGTAACGTTGTGATACATGGCACAATTGTAATTATTGTATTTTCAAAATTCCTCGTATAACTAGTGATTTTAAAAATTTCGCAAGTTACTCGATCCTATGCAAATAATACAAAGAGAACATTAAATATATTTTTTAGTATTCACATTTACATTAAAACGCATCAATTTGTTTGGCAAGATAATGATATATTAATATGATAATAATATATATAATAATTCTATCTATACATTAACTATTAATTGAATAATTAGACGCATTCAACCAAAAATTTCATATGATCACGATTAAACCTAATCAAATAATAATTATAAATTTCACCAATACGCCAATCAATAAGATCACAAACTGGTATTAAGTAAATAAAATTTGTGTTATTTTTCCTTTCAAATTTATAGACTAAAAAGAATCTTTTTTCTTTTAGTAGCGTTTCTAAAGTGAAAAAAAAGAAGAAACTCGTCATTAATCCAAGGGCCAAAATTCGGTTTCGTTAAGAAAAAAAGTTTCGTTCCTAAAGTTAAAAAAAAGATTCTCCATCATAAGTTCGAGTTATTCTTATCGCTTCAGTTTTTCCATCCTCTGTAGGAAAGAAGTGTTCGTTTTTGGAATTCAAATATTCGTGTAATATATTAGTATTTATTAATGCAAAAGCTCTAATTTTTTTGATCTGCAATTATGCAAAACAAAATTCATTTTACGTTTCACGTGACAGAGGGTGGCAAGAATCTTTAGGTAACTTCTTATTAGCTATTTTTGCTATAAAGTTTTCTATAATAGCATATTCTTATTTTAATTATTTTCAAATTCTATAAGTTCAAATAAATCGAATCTGTTATGTGGTGGTAACTTTGGCCAAGATTAAATCATAAAATAGTTCAGTCTAAAGAAAATTTAAAAAAAATAGTTTATAATACAGTATATCAAGCGCCACAGCCGAGCCACGCATCGCACAATTCAAAAATTATTAATAAATATATTTATGTAAACCAATAAAATAATAATATTTTGGTGCAATTAACAAAAAATATAATTTAAATTGAATAATCATTTAATTGATTTGATAAATAAATGAATACATAAAATATAAATAATTAAATAATTAAATATCAGAATGCTGAAATATTAAATATTAAAAAATGCAAGAATTAAATATT
>QZLH01001423.1:0-31575 GCA_003833135.1 Oehlia diaphana
ATTTTATTATTCAGTAATATTTTACACACAATTCAATTTATTTATATCAAAGAATTTTTTTAATTATAAAAGTTATATTTGGGGGACGAAGTCCCCCAGCAAATCGCATATTCTAGTTATTTTTAAATAAAATCGTAAATAAAATAGAAATGTTGATACCATATAAATAATTGTCGTAATTTTAATTAAGAAATAATTTTAATCCGAATTAATTGATAATTTTTAATAAAATATAAACAATAGACAAATAAACAAATAAAATTATTTCATTTAAGCCCACTGACATTCAAATTAGATCGGGAATATTGAGTTTTTTTCTGATAATTAAGAGTAAATCTACTAAGTCATCAATATGAAATGATCTTGCATATTGCCAATATGTATAAGAGAGATTACGTTGGAAAATCATCCTTTCAATGGGAAAATTTAACGCATATTGTTCGTTTCCAGTAATGTTTAGCTACGGATAGTATCATTTGAATAAGTTTCAGAATTGCGATCGATTATAAACTGAGGAACAAGTAATGATGGTCACGACTCTCTAGTATGCTCGACTTTTTAAAAACTTGTTATTTGAAATTATTTTGACGTATTATTCATTGACTTTCATTTATTTTAAATAATAAATAATACTTTAATGGCCTATCATATGTACAGTAAGCCTTATCGGATGAAAATATAAAATACGATACATTTGATGTAAAGATATAATTGAATGGCAATTTTAATGATTAAGGATTAAATTAAATTTTTTCAGGATGAAAGAGAGAAGAAATGTAAGACTCATTAATGATTACTTAAATAACTCGATGACCACGCAAGAGGAACTTGTAATGTATTTATTGTAATAGCTTTTTTATCATCAATTACTCACATTCGCATCATGCTATCCAGTTCGAATCACGTTATTAACGGGTTATTGTGAGCAACTTAGATTATTAGAACAAAGCAATAAACCTCGTGCTGAAATTCTAAATGTCGATCAAATTATGATGTCATTAAAAATAAGAATTTTGGCATTTTACTATAAAAGGAATCTATACGTATTGATGGGCAAATCTTGATCTCCTAATTTTGATAAGATTACGCAATATCAGGTGACAATTGTAATTAAGGATGTACCAAGATTACCAAGATGTGGCGCCTAAGGGGTAATTTTCAGGCTGTGACACCTTGATGGATATAAAAGCATTCGACATGGAAACAAGACCAGTACAAAATGTCACAAAAAGAGACTCTTGCCAAAGATTCGTTGGTAATAAAGCAGGCTAAACTAGTGTTTCTCGGTAAAGCTTTTTTTTAATGCTTTTATACCAAGATGTCTTTATTACGTACTTATTAGGTCATACTTTCGAACAGCTGAACTAACACCACGTTTTGTTTTATAGGTGAATCTTCAGTGGGCAAATCTAGCATAATACTCAGGTTTGCCAGTAATGAATTTCAAGAAAATAAAGAACCAACTGTTGGTGGTACGTTAAAGTCGTGAAATGTCGTTGATCGCGTATTTTATGAATTATTTCATATTTACTGTACTTTTTTTGATAATCATTCAGCTGCATTTGTGACACAAAAATGCCGTCTTGAAGACAAAATAATTAAGTTTGAAATCTGGGATACAGCTGGTCAAGAAAGGTTCCATTCTTTAGCTCAAATGTATTATCGAAATGCACATGTAGCTGTTGTTGTCTATGATGTAACAAATATGGTAAGAACCTTTATAGACGACTATTTACGTAATTTTTCAAATTAATATACTTTTTCTAATTCTTAATTTAAATTTGGTGGCTACGATTAGGACTCGTTTAATAGAGCTAAATCTTGGATAAAAGAACTTAATAATCAGGCGAATCCTAATATTATCATTGCTCTTTTGGGTAATAAAATAGATCTTTCCAGACGACAAGTCTCAACTGAAATAGCTAAAAACTATGCTCTTGAATTTGGATTGTTATTTTATGAAATTAGTGCGAGGAAAGATCATGGTATTCGAGAAGCTTTCACGAAAATTGGTACGAATTCTTTATTTGCAAATTTAATATTAAAAAGAGAGAAAATTAATATTTTTTTAAATTTATTTTGAAGTTAAGTTACTTTGTGAAGATTCTTCCTTGAAACGGAAAAGTAAAGATTCTTCCTTGGAACGGAAAAGTAAAGATTCTTCCTTGGAACAGAAAAGTGAAGATTCTATCGTGGAACAAAAAAGAAAACATAAGAAAATAATTTGGGTGAAATTTAATGAAGAACCTATAAAAATAGCGTTTAATGGTGAAGACATTTTTGATTTGATAGAAGAGGCAAAAATAAAATTGAACGGACTGGATAAAATCAAAATGGATTTAATTGAAGTATATAAACATAATTCGGTAGAACCGTTGAAATTTGGACAAGTAGTTGACGATAGTTTCATTAATCGGTATGAAACACCAGTAGAGATTAAAGTAAAAAGCGAAGGTAAAGCATACCTGTCATTATTGTTGAAAAAAGGATTAGGTCATTGTAATGAATTTTTACATTAGATATGTCTTAATTATTCTTAATTTTCAATTTCTTCCAAATTCGCAACGTTAACTATTTCTAACTTTTCGTTAATATTGTTTCTAGTCATTATTCCCAATGACCTTGGTAATTTACTTGAAACAGGAGAGTGTCACGATATGATTGTAAAAGTTGGAGATGAAGCAACTGGTCAAGAGTTTAAAGTACATTCTCAAATAATTGGAGCACGGTCAAAGTATTTTCGTTCTGCTTTGTCAAATAACCAGAATATGAAAAAAGATGTGAAGTTTTATTTCGTAAAACCTAATATTTCATCCGAAGTTTTTCAAACTATTTTAAGGTATTTCACCGTTAGACATTTTATTGTCTCAAATTTAATTTAATGTTGTATCTAAAAAATTTATTATTTTATTATAGGTACGTTTATGGCGGTGTCGTTTCATTAAAAGGACGGGATGCGTCAGATATTTTAAAATTGGTGATTGCTGTTGACGAACTTCTCCTTCAAAAAGAAATATCCGATTATTTGCAAAGATATTTAATTGAAAATAAGACAGAGTGGATGCAACAACATTTTGAATATATTCATCAGATAAGCTTTCAATCTGATAATTTATTAGTACTTCAGCGATTTTGTACAGATTTGATGACTAAATCACCCGAAAAGATATTTAAATCGTCTTCACTTTCTGAAAAATCTTTAATTTCACTTATTGAGAGAGATGATTTACAAATGAAAGAAATTGAAGTTTGGGAATATGTATTAAAATGGGGACTTGAAAAGAATCCAACACTTATTTCAGATCCTACTATTTGGTCAGATGATGATTTTCAAACTATGAAAGATACTTTACAACATTGTTTACCTTTAATTAGATTCTACAGTCTTTCGTCTAAAGATTTCTTAGAAAAAGTTCTACCTTATAAAAAACTTTTAAAACATCAACTTTATGAAGATTTATTAAAGTCTTATCTGGACCCAAATAGCGAACCGGATGATAATATTTCACTTCCTAGATATAAGAATATTGACGGAATTATTGATTCAAAAATTGTCAATTTAAATATTATTTCTATAATTTCAATATGGTTTGATAAAATTGATATTAATAGTAAATTTGCTTATACAAGAGAATTATATTTCCCTTATAAATTCAAACTATTATTAAGGGGAAGCAAAGATGGGTTTACTCCTGAAAAGTTTCATAAATTATGTGATAATAAACCTTATACTATTACATTCATTAAATTACAAGAGACGGGAGAAATTATTGGAGGATATAATCCTTTAGAGTGGAAATCTTCGGGATTTAATATTAAAGCTAAAGATAGTTTCATATTTTCTTTTAAAAATAAGGATAATTTTAAAAATCCAGTTCTAAGTCGTGTAAAATTTATGAATGAATCATTATTTGATCATATTTATTGTGGTCCTTCGTTTGGAAATGATCTTTACATAGGTGTATCTGATAATAATAGTTCAAGTGAATATAATCATAATGTATGTAAACATGTTAATTATGAAAGAAGGATAAGAGAAACTGAGGATTATTTTTTAATAGAAGATTATGAAGTATTTCAAATAATATTGGATTAATATATGATGATATTCGCTTAAATAAATATTCTTTCATAAAATATTTCATATATTTGAACCAAATTTTCAATTCTCAGTAAAGTAATGATATAAGCTGTTGATTTAACTGAATTGATGTTCTTCTATTGGTCATAAATATTTTATTAATAAGTAATTATTATTATATAAATAACAAATGATAGTTTAAATTGAAAATTTTTATTTTAATAATTTATTTTTTCATTTGCAAAATAATTAAGTTTGACGATCTGGGATTGTCAGGATAATGTCCTGTCGAGAAATGATCCGTAAGTGGAAAATGTACTGTACATGTAGTAGATTGTCGCGTAACTGTAACTTTTTTTTTGCCATTTCGTAGTTGTTGTCTATGACGTAACATCAAAATTTTATTTTGCAGATATACTGTACCGACCGTAAATATATAGTTTTTTATTAAATAAATTCTTTTTTTAATTCTTAATAGATAATTTAATATTCTAAGCACCGGTGATTTTCGCATATAGCGTTTAATTTTATAAAATAAATAAAGATGCTTTGGATGTTTCATACAAAACTATAAAGAAATCAGATGTGCCGATCTTATATTATTAAACAAACGTGCATATTACATAGTTGATTTAGGTAAATTTGATAGAAGTGAAAGACATTCAATTCATAATTAATACTAACTACAAAATTACTGTATTAAAAAACTATCTATGGCCAATCTATTGCATATTTTAAATGATAATTTCCTAGATTAACTTTAACTACAAATAATTATCAAGTTCAATTTAGTTTTCAAGAAAGCTTCATATACACTAAGTTAATTTCCATTAAACAATTCGCTGCCTTCGACCATCATCTAAATTTATAAGGATTTTTCTTTTTTGAGTAGCATCAGCATCAACTAAATTCGATGTACGAATTAGCCATTGTTATTTTGCTAATTCTTCATGTTTTTCATTATATATTCCAAATTAGCCGTTCCAAATTAATAATTAGTTTAACGTCCTTCCAGCCAAAAATTTTGAGGGGGGAAGGGGATAATTTAAACAAACATGAAAATTAAACATTAAAAATTTCAGAAATATTCGGTAAAATTGGAAATTCTCGGTAATATAAAATTTTATAAAGGAGGGGATGTTTTAAGCATATTTAAACATATCAAACATATATGTTTAAATCACCCTTGAATTTTTCAAAAATAGAGAGGGGGGGGGGGAGGACGTTAAACTAAAGATTAAATTGGAACGGCCTTAACTAGGAAATGTAAGAGGCTTCATTTACAATCGTTACTAAGTAATAGAAATTACTTTCCGAATTATTAACCTGAAATATTTATTAATTCATCTTAGTATTTTCTTTAGTTTTCATATTTAGATTATTTTTCTGAGCCACGAATTAAAGTTATTTGTAACATTTTTTTCGTTAAAAATAAACAAAAAATGAACGTAATACCTTAATATAAGTCAATTGTTTTTGAGAAATAATTTTGTTTTAAATGATGTAATAAAATTTAATTCGTGTGAAATGTGGATTTGCCATTATACTGATCTTGTTTCATGATTGAAATAGGAAATTAACATTACAATTTCTAAAAATTACCTCGAATTGCTCGATTTACTTGATGGTCATTTAAATGTTAAGCTAACATTTCTTAAAGAAACTTTGTATATTACGCTATTCTATTTCTAGATAATATTTATGGCATATTTATTTTGCTGTATAACTTGTATCCTTATTAATCTACGCATCGTGAGATATTTGTGTAACAACAACTGAACACGATCATCAAAAGTTACCGTAATTTCTCCAGAGTCCAGACCATATCGATACGATCGGAATGTCTCGATCATCAAGTGAGCCAAATCCGCCCATATGCTATATGTAGTTACAGTGTACTACTGTTACATATGAAGATCTTGTACCAGTAACCACATCTGCACCATACATTCGTCCTGTAATTATGTAGTTACACATATGTATACACCATTAATATAAAGACTCTTTAGGCTGAAATAATTTTTTCGGTCACTTTTTTTTTAATTTCTTTAATTATCCTATTAATCTGAATTCAATTGTATTTGAAAAGTCTCAATGGATAAAAAGAAACTAATTAAACCATCATATAAGATATGCAAAAAATGCAATCGTATATGTTATACAAGACGTTTTCAACAATGAATATTTCATAAATTGGACTAGTAGTAATGATGATATCGATACTATTATTCAGGATACTCAGCTATAAGCTCATGATGATGTAAGTAAAGCATTAGAATGGATACCTCATGATAGAATTTATGATATTAAATATGCTGCAGAAGACAAATATAGAGCGAATTGGATTGATGGAAATATTATTGATTGGGATGATAATGATCAAAATTGGAAAAGAGTAAATCAAAATATGGTTGTAGAACTGAAAAAATTAAATAATCTAACAAATATTGTATTAGAATTTATAATTTTAAATAAGGTATGATAAATTTAATTTTGTTAAAATTTTTGTAAACCTTTGATTTTTGCTAATATACTTTGTTTATAGACTAGTAAAGCTTATGGAATAACTCGGGATCCATAAACAAAAGATTATTTTGTGATTTTAAGTGATAATTGTAAGAAATGTAACAATATATGCTGTGCAAAACATTTTCAACAAAATTTCAATAATTGGACTAGTGGTAATGATGATATTGATAGTTTTATTCAAGATACCCAATTATCAAATTGCCATGCAATTAATGCAGTAGAATGGATACCTCATAATAGAATTTATGATATCAAATATGCTGCAAAGACATATATAGAGCGAATTGGATTGATGGAAATATTATTTATTGGGATGATAATGATCAAAATTGGAAGAGAGCAAATCAAAATATGATTATAGAATTGCAAAGGTTAAATAATACAAAAAATGTTCCATTAAAATTTATGAATGAGGTATATATGATAATTTATTTTTGATTGAAATTTTGATAAATTTTCAATTTTTGTTAATATATTACATTTATAGATTAGAATAGATTGTATATTATATGGAATAACTCAGGATCCAGAAACAAAAGATTATATGTTAGTTTTGAATGAAAAATATAAAAAGTGTAATAATATATGCTGTGCAAGGCATTTTCAACAAAATTTTGACAATTGGACTAGTGGTAATCATGATATTGATAAAATTATTCAAGATATTCAGTTATCAGCTCATGATAATGCCAGAAAAGCATTAGAATGGATACCTTATAACAGATTTTGTGATATTAAATATATTGCAGAAGACAGATATAAAGCAAATTTGATTGATGGAAATATAATTAATTGGGATAATAATAATCAAAATTGGGAAAGAATTGGACAAAATATAATTGTGGAATTGAAAAGAGTAACTTATCAAAAAGAGATTGCATTAGAACTTATGACCGAAGTAAGATAAATTTAGTATGTTTGTAAGTATTTTAATAAATTTAATTTTATACTAGTAACTTATTATTATATTTATAGACGAATAAAGCTTATGGAATAACTCAGAGCCCAGAAACAAATGTTTATATGATAGTTTTGAGTGATAAATGCAAAAAATGTAAATGTACATGTTATACAATACATTTTCAACAACATTTCAATAGTTGGACTAGTGGAAATAATGATATTGATAAATTTATTCAAGATATTCAGCTATAAGCTCATAATAATATAAAAGAAGTATTAGAATGGATACCTTATAACAGATTTTATGATATTAAATATATTGCAGAAAATAGATATAAAGCAAATTGGATTTATGGAAATATAATTAATTGGGATAATAATAATCAAAATTGGAAAAGAATCGGACAAAATATAATTGTGGAACTGAAAAGATTAAATAATCCAAAAGAAATTACATTAGAATTTATGATTGAAGTGAAAAAGATTTATTTTTAATAATGTTTTTATGGATTTTTAATTATTACTTATATATTATATTTACTATATTAGGTTAATAAAATTTATGGAATAACTCAGAATCCAAAAACAAATGATTATATGATAGTTTTGAGTGATAAATGTGAAAAGTGTAATCATACATGTCATACAAAATATTTTCAACAAAATTTCAAAAATTGGACTAGTAGTAATAATGATATTGATAAATTTATTCAAGATACTCAGCTATCAAACTGCCATGCAAGTAATTCATTAGAATGGATACCTTATAATAAATTTTATGATATCAAATATATTGCAAAAGGGGGATTTGGCAAAGTATATAGAGCAAATTGGATTGATGGAAATATAATTGATTGGGATGATTATAATCAAAATTGGAAGAGAATAGGTCAAAATATTCTTGTAGCATTGAAAAGTTTAAATAATTCAAAAAAAGTTACATTAGAGTTTATGAATGAGGTATGGTCTATTTATTATCTTAATGTATATTTTGAAGAATTAATTTTAATAATATTTTTGTATAAATTTTGCATAGGTTGCATCACATAATAAAGTTGATAGTATATCATTTATTATTAAGTTATACGGAATAACTCAAGATCCGGAGACAAAAAATTATATGATGGTTTTGGAATATGCAGAGAATGGAAGCTTACGGAATTATTTGAATACAAATTATAATGAATTAAATTTGAAAACTAAGTTCAATTATTTATTTAATATTGCATCTGGACTTAAAAATATTCATGAAAATAGTAAAATAATTCATCGAGATTTACATATTGGCAATATACTAAAAAATCGGGAAGTTATTCTTATAACAGATATGGGATTATGTAAACCTGCAGATTACAAACCATCAGAAAATACAAAAAATAATGTATATGGTGTTTTACCTTATATTGCTCCTGAAATTTTACAAGGACGAAGTTATACTAAAGCTGCTGATATTTACAGTTTTGGTATAATTATGTATGAAGTAATTTCTGGATTATCTCCGTATCATAATTTAAGCCATGATAAATTATTTAGCAATTAAAATTTGTCAAGGACTTAGACCTAGATTTAATATAAAAGTACCTCAATTAATTGTGCATTTAATTAAAACATGCTTAGATTCAAATTCATTAAATCGGCCTACAGCAAATACAATCAGAGATAAATTGTGGGAATTTATATTAAAACGAAAAAATTGACAGTAATTTATCATTAATTAGTAATATAACTTCGACTAGCTCATGGTATAAAACACATTCAGAAGCTATTTATGAAAGTAGATTACTTAATTTTTATAACCTTCCTGAACCAAAAAATTCCGATGATTATTATGAACAAATTGATGATATAATAAGCAAAAAATTTTCAGGTAATATTAGTTAATACGTTATTATTTCATTTAAATTTGAAATTATTAATGTAATTCAATCTTTTAAATAGATTCCTTGCAAATTAATATTTCTCAATTAAATATCAATAAAGATGGTAATATTTTAATTTAAATGATTGTATTGTATAATTATTATTAATATTAATTTAATCTATTAAATAGAATCCTTACAGATGGATATTGACAATTAAACATCATTAACAAAGGTAGTAAATATATATATATATTATATATGGATGAATATAAAAATTTATTATTTCATATTTAATGCAGTATTTTTTTTTTCTTTTTTTTTAAACATTATAATTTTAAAATTCAGTTTAACTCTGGCTTTTTTTATTCTTACTATGACCTTAAATTTTTTTTTTTTTTTTTTTTTTTTTTTTTTTTTTCTAATTTTTTGTTTTTCTTTTTTTTTTTTTTTTTTTTTGAAAAAAAATAAACGAACTCCGACTTGGTCGTTTATTTATACTAATAATGTGATCTGCATAATACATTTTTATACGCCAAATCAAGCGTAGCATCGTTTTTTGTTTACGAGTTAGGTCAATAAGGTAGTAAAGGTCAATAAGGTAGTAAAGGTTAATAACGTTAATCAATATTTATTATTCACAAATTTGAATGACAATAACTCACAATAACTCTCATTTATTTATTGATAAATATGGAGATTGATAAACCAAGGGCTTTTGTTGTAGATCCTTGATGACGTTATTATATAACTTAAAAGAATTGAAAATTAATTCAAAAGGTAAATTTTTTATTTTTTGAATGATGATCATTCGATTATCATTCGTAAAAGTCTCTTTTATACTATATCATAATTTGAATGATTCATGATTACAAAATTAACTTTGCCAGAAAACATTTGCAAGTCATTGAAAAATTTTCGATCACGTGTTAGTGCATAACTTGGCAAATTATAATCATGGGATTGACCACGTGTCTTAAAATTCCGTACGTCTTTATTAAGACTTCCTAATTTATATAATTTAAATTATTTTCTTAATTTCTAAACCAGGAATACAAGACCCACTATAATTTCTTAAAAATATTACGATACGTCTCAGTATTATTTTCATTTTCAAATTCTTCTTTAGCTTCTTTATAGTTATATTCACCTTCTAAAATTCCTTCCGTCATTATTCGTAAGATTGGTAAACGATCAATCATCATCATCTGAAGCCTCATAATCTTTTTAATTAATCATTATTTTTGATAATGATGCTTTTTCAATTTTTAATTAGCTGTTAGAAATTCAAATTGTAAAAGCGACAAACTTATAATTATTTATCCGTTATTTATCTTTAATGAAGAAAGATTCGTCGAATACTTGCGCCATATGATTCATGAAGAGAAAAATTAAATATGAAAAACAAAATGTGATTTTATAAACTTTAAAATATTTCAATTCTTTTTGTATTCACGAATTAAATAAATAAACGCGTCAATATAACTTTAGTATTGAAATTACTAATGAATGTTCAAATGTTCTAGCCCCAATATAATTTGGTCCGAAATTGAATTTGGGACAAACTTATTTAAAATTATATAAAAATTTTTACACCATAATGAAAGCATTCTTGAAAAATATCAAATAGGGTCATATACCAATTAACATTGCGCTTAATATTATTTTATTTTATAAATGAGAGCGCATATGGATTCATAAGTTACGCACAAAACTTTTATAAAATAATGTGCGCTTCTGCGCGTTATAAAATAATCTGAATTTTCCATTCCTGATTCCAACATTAGAAAAGATTATAAGCTAACATTGTAAAACGTGTATGTGTTCAAGTTCCTTGAAAGTTGTTTGTTTCAAACTTTTATTAAGGCGATGTTTAACAATATCAGTTTGCGCATAAATCTTTCTTTGATTGGATAACGCCAGATGACGTTGTGTAATTCCGGCCATAAAGAGAGCTAGTAGTGAACCTCCTGTTAACTATTTGTTTATCTAAAGAAAAATTTACTGGACTGTCAGACAAATTCGTGTTTATTCAAGTATTTTATTCCATCTTTATCCAACTATGTCATCTTCGATTTTACTTTGCATATTCAATGATTAATAAAATACTAAACATGAATCACCTAAAATATGAACATTTTTATAAGAAAAAAAACTTTCAAGGTTATTAAAATCCAGAAAATTAAACAGTATTCAAGATATATAATAAAATAATTTATTGCTATAGTTAAACATTGTATAAATGAATACACTTACCTTGTAATGTAAAAATGGTTTCTGTATTAAATTTTAAAATTAGTAGTAATTTTCAAATTATTTTCGAATCAAAATTTTTTTACCTTACAATAGAATTTAGTGACGGTGACCGTTAGATAGTCAGAGCGGCGTCGATTTCTCATGGATTAGTATTTAATTTTATAAAATCGAACAAAATTATTGTTTCAAGCGCGGCGCTACCGTAAAATCAATGATATCTAGTCCCGTGGAATGATATTACATAAAATTATTAACGTATAATATTAGCGTTTACGATTTTCGATCTGGTCAGTATAGATTTTTTTTTGATATTATTTCATGTATTTTTTAATTAAAAATTGTTTAATAACGCTCTGCCAATCAAAATCGGTGATCAATCAGATTTTGATCACATGTCTGGACCTGACAAATCATAATCAAAATCCCGACACTAAACCTTTTTAAATTTGCTGATGATCACGTGAATGGACAAAAGAAACACCCGTGACCATTTTTTGTGTATGTAAATATATCAATTGAGAATGATAATTTCTTTTTGACGAATACATAAAATAATTGTTGTGAAAAAATTATTTATTAAAAAAATTTTTCTTGTTGACTCTTTATTATTACTTCGATTCATTAATAAAAATTCCAAATAGCTCAGTAAACGATATGTTATAAGATTTATAACACATGCAGTGTATGAAAAGTTATAATTTAATTTATACATTAATACCGAACAACTATTTAATCAGGACATATTGTAACCTTGTTAATTTGAAATATTTCATAATCACCTATTAAAAATTTATCTTCAGTATCTCTTATACTATTTTCATAAAAACATTTTCTATAGTAAATATTATCATAATTCTTTAATTCATCAGAAGCATGTAGAAAAATATCAGAACCAAACTTTGGACCACATTTAGGACTATAATCTAATGCATAATTTGCATTTTCTACATTACTAATATGTATATCTTCAATAAAATTATTCTTAATTTTAAAAGAAAATATAAAACTACCTTTAGTTTTACCATAACCACCAGAAGATGACCAAATTGTTGGATTATATCCACCAATAATTTCATCTGTTCCCTTTATTTTAATAAAAGTAATAGTACTTGGTTTATTATCACACAATTCATGAAATTTTTTTGGGGTATACCCATCTCGACTTCCTCTTAATAATAATTGAAATTTATATGGTAAATATAATTCTCTAAAATGAGCAAATTTAACATTAATATCCACTTTATCAATCAATCTTGAAATAGTTGAAACGACATTTAAATTAACAATTTTTGAATCTATAATTCCATCAATTTTGATATTTTTTCTAGGAGGTGAAATATTTTCATTTGGTTTAATATCAGGATCCATATAAGATTGTATTAAATCTTCAAAAAGTTGATTATTGAAAAGCTTTTTATATGGTCTTATTTTACTAAAAAATTCTTTAGACGATATACTAAAAAATCTAATTAAAGGCAAACAATTTTGTAAAGTATTTTTCATTGTTTTGAAATCATTATCTGTCCAAGTTTCAGGATCTGGAATAAGAGTTGGATTTTTTGCAAGTCCCCAATTTAATACATATTCCCAAATTTCAATTTCCTTCATTTGTAAATTGTCTCCTTTAATAAGTTGAACTAAAGTTTTTTCAGTAAGTAAAGTGAAATCAAATGATTCAAAAATCTTTTCAGGTGAATTGGCCATTAAATTTGTACAAAATTGGTGAAGTTTTAATAAATTATTAGATTGAGAACTTGCTTGATAAGTAATTCCAAAATTTTGTTCTAACCATTCTGATTTATTTTTGATTAAATAATTTTGTAAATAATCAACTAATTCTTGAAGACAAAGTACTTCTGCGGCTACCAAAATTTTAAGTTTGTCTGAAGTGTCTCGTTCGTTCAAAGAAAGGACGCCGCCATAAATATATCTATATTTAAAAAATGAGAACAAACTTTAATAAAAAAAATTATGAAAATTATAATATATTTATAAATTTAACTTACTCTAAAATAATATGAAATATTTCGGGATGTATGCTTGGCAAATTAATTTGAGCTAAATCATTACCCCTATTCTTTTCATAGGTTCGTTGTAAATAAGGAGAACGGTAACACATAATATTTATATGTGCACGAAATTTTTTTGAATTAGGACCTTCTCCAACTTCAATTGTAATATCACAATATTTATCATCTTTTAATAATTCAATATAATTTTGGCTTAATTTCGAAAAAAATTTCGCAGACATTTTTGGTTTTTTTTTTTTTTATAAATTTTTTTTTTTTTTTAAAAAAAAAAACAAAACCATATACAGTATATATATATATATATATGTGGCTTATAAGGAGTGACAAAATAATGGGAGTAAAATTTGGGCTAAATTAAAATATTTAGGTAGATTCTTTCTAAATAGAATTCTTTTATAATTACCGATTAATTAATATTTTATATGATAGATGGCCAAAATTAGCCAGAATTAAAAAGATTTTTTTTTTTTAAATCATTTATTATCTTATAAGTAAGGTACAAGAATCGAATTTTTATGACAAAAGCAACAAAAGCAACCCAAAAGTGAACACGATATTGTTTAATTGTTTAGTGTTTGTTGTACACAATGAAATGATAAACTTGGCGTAACTTGTCAATTTTGGCGATCGTTTGTCTTTTGTCTATCTAATTTTGAAAGATAAAGCAAGTTTTCCTCTTTATATTGTAAAATAATTTTTTGTATTAATGATCTTGTATAATTTACCTTTTACTTTTAAACAATATTGAAACGCAATCTTAGTAAAATAATAAAAATAATAAAAATTATGTACTGTATGGTCTCCACTGGATGTATATTGTAATTACGGGTAAAAAGTTGATAATTTCGGTAAATCATAATTTTAATTGAGAAACCACGCAATTTATATCGGAAGTCCCTAAAATTTTGGTGGATATTTTTGCGATCAGTAAGAGGGACCGTCATATCAATTGTCAGCCAATAAATTAAACTACGCCACTTATGTTTATCACTTTACATTTATTATATATATACTTATTTCACTTTCAACTATCTCTTTACCAAAAGAAGCAATGGTTAAGTGTCCCATCTGTTATAAACAATAAATATTTTGACAGATCATAGTACTTGGGTCAATGGGTTAGGAAGAGGGACAATGGGTTGGACGTGATTTACATAATAATATACATAATAAAAAGAGGGTTAGACGCAGTGTATGAAATTCAAGTCAAAAACTTATTGCGCAATGCGCAACAAAAAGTCATATGCAATTTGCGCAAAAACGAATCCAATTTGTGCACCTAATACTGTATCTGCAAAATCTTTAAGTTTTTAAATATAAAATATTAAAATTATAAGTTGCGCTATGCGCAAACTAGAATTATATATAATTTGCGGAAATTAAAAGTAGGTTGCGCTCCGCAAATTCCGCAAATAGATTTCATACACTGGACTTAGACGCGATTTTACATAGTGAAAAGGAGGCTTAAACGCATAAAAAAGGAAATCTTTTTTTGAGTTTAGAGAATCAGATTACGTAATATTAATAGTTTAGAGAAACAATTAAGGCCCAATTTCCCAATCAGCCGATATGCTATAAATAGAATTTCCTAGATTGTTGATTTGGAAATATTAATACAGATCATACACGAAATCCTTTTTTTTACACTTTAATCACGAACTTTTTATTGAAAATATGTCTAATAGTGAAAGTAGTAAATCGAAAATACAAATGATAAGCAAGATATTAACGAAGGTGATACTTTTAAAAATTATGATTCATTTGAAACGTATGTAAAAAATTATAAAGGTTTTACCGTGAGACTTGATACGGCAAAATATGATAAAGAAACAAAAGAAATAAGGTGGAGAGATATAGTTTGTTCAAAAAGTGGTATTTCAAGAAAAATAAACTGCAGCAAACTGGACAAGCTGTAAATAATAACAAATCATTAGAAATAGATCATCTAAAAGATGTAATTGTACTTTTTTATTCATGGAATTAAATCTGATGAGTATGGTTTATGGATTGGTAGTTAAAATTGGTATAACACTATCATGATCTCGTTCGTTCCTTTGCAATTGAGAAAATTTATGCCAGATAATAGAGAAATACCTGATTATATTAAAGAATTAATGTAGCAAGGATTCGTGACATTATACATAACATATTATCGGTCACGTGATATATCAATATAATCAACCAAATGAAACTTATCTTTATTAGTTATAACGATATTTGTAATTTTATCAATAATATTGGTAATGGATCAACAAAAGAAAAGCTTTTTGATGCACAAAATTTCGTTACATTATTGGAATAGCATAAGATAGAGAACAATATATTTGAATATATAGTTAAAGTTAATAATAATACAAATGAATTTGAATCAGCAATTTGGATGAATCCAGAGCAGAAAATGTATTATTCAAGATTTTTTAACATAGTTTTTGACAATACATATGTACAAGATTTGGAGGATATGTTCATAAAGATGAAAATCAAAAAATGTAAAGGGTTATGTGCAGAGAGATTTTAATAGATAAAACGCTGAGTAAATTTGGAAATATTATAAATAGTGAATAAAATATTTGATAAATTTTTTTTGAAATTTTTTTTGAAAAAATATAATTGAAAATATAAAGTTTTTTTTGTTTAAAAAAAAAGTAAGAAAATTCGTTTTGTCGTTAAGTACTTATATTTTACATAATATTATTTAGTTGTTGTGCACACGGGTCTACGTTATTATTGTACACTTTTCTGGGATGTATGTTAATTATTGTACATCCACAATGTACGTTATGAATCCCGTTATACTGAACTAAAGTTGAACACCAATGAAATGCTGCATACTGTATCTTTCTATAACGAACAGTCATGTGACTATATATTAAATTTATGGTGCTAGCCAGAATTAACTAAACGAAACTATAATTCCGGCCAGCGCTACAAACTTGGCCTAAGTTATCCAGATCTGAACTAAACTTTCTGGAATGGAGGGTTCGTTATATTCAGTGGCGACTGTATTTTTAATTTAGTATAGTATCTTTTTTATGACTAATAAAATTAAAATTTATAATAATAAACAAATTAGTACCATTAGCGTGCAGTTTCTGCAAGATGTGATGGAACAAGGTAATAGTCCTCGTATCTTGGCATAGGGATGTAATCGGTTCAAAATGAGTCAACTCGAGTCGATTCTAGAACCGATCCTGAATTTAAAAGATTCTGGATCCCCTGGGTTTAAAACTACTTTTAACCATAAAAACCATTCTGAGCTTTGAACTGATTTCAAGAACCGACTCATCAGTCATGATCACATATCAACTATCATTTATTATGCTTGTATCCTAAATTTGTAACTCATAGCTCATAACTTTATTTATTGAAGCTGAATTGGAGCCGATGTGGAACCAAATTAGAACGAATTCCATCCCTAATCTGATATCAATTAACCTGAAATAGGTTCCGGTGCGCATTTGGTAGAAAACTTGATAACTATTAATTTGTCTATAAATATATATTTAATATGTAAGTCAACTAAATTAATAATAAAGCTGTTAATTTCATTTATTTTTTAATATAGTATCGGATGGGTGAAATTTGATAGTATAGGGAAAGAATTAGATGGGAATTATTTTAGGGCAATGAATAATTTGATGTTATAGAATTAGAATTCATAGCGATATTTATAGAGTTGATAACGGTTAGATTTAATAGTAAAGTTGAAATTTACACGGATAGTTTGGAAGTTTAAAATACTTGGATTCAATTATTTTTAGATGAGGAATTGATTTGGTCAACGCGACGTATATGGAATGCTAATTCATAAGTATTATGGAAAATGGTTTAATTTGTTAAAGGTAATAATTTAATTGTATCGATAAACAAGGTGAAATCTCATTCAGAGAATTTGAGAAATAATGTGGCGGATAAATTATGTAAAATGTGAATAGCAAGTTTTTATCAATATCAACAATGATGTAGCGTGATTTCATGGTATATTGGAGAAGATCAATGATTAGAGCAAGTCTGAGAGAATTTATGAAAGAAAGATATAAAACTGAATGGTTGGCGTTTGATATCAATAGATCGTTAAGAAAATATAATAGACGTTGATATTGATTGGAAATCCTCATTAGATATTATTATGAAAGAATTTAATTCGGACATATTATGGATCAACAATGAGTCTCGGCTGTAGCGTATAATTTAAACATTTTTTAGAAATTTTACCCGTTATGGTGTTATTAAACAAACGCAATCCAGAAATTACAAGAGAAGTATATGTGTTCGATATAATAAGACATACGAAATTGGATTCATAATGCAGCATATGAAAAATTAAAGGAGAATTTAGAGAAAACACCTTTTCTGAATGAGAGATCTTTAATGATTTTCAATGGTCGTATTTTTCATGAGATAATAAAAGGGATCATTAATAATCGTTTATATTTGGGTATTAAAGAAAAAGTTTTTCAAGATGCAATTAAAGAATTTGTAACGGAGATTGAAGAATTGGCTTATTTGGATACCGATATGTGAAGCAGTAAGTCAATGGGAATACAGTATAATCAAGGTTATTATAAAAAAATATGAAAAGAAGTGTTAATCTGTATAAAACAAAATCTCTAATCTAAAATTGATAATTTTCCTTATACTTCGAACTTCCAAAACTACAAATTATGATAATTCCATAAATCTGATAAATCTAATGAAAACCGGATATCTTTTAATTTGCCTCCCACTTCTATATATTGACCAGTCTATCTATCTAAACTACTGTATCCTTTGCAAACCTGTGCTTGATTTTATCACTAGCTCTGTAATATGAAATCCTAGATTAATTGTTTTTTTCCATTTATTGATATGATGTTTTGACGTCCATATTATAATTAATTATATTGTATAATTATTATATTAATAATAAAGTTAATAAATAAAAATAAAACACGGTGCTAATTATTTTAGAATTAGGTTGTATACCATCAACATTTTGAACATTAAAACATTTTTTGCTTCGCTAAATTTTTGAAGCTTCAATGTAGGAAGCATAATTATTTTGATTTAAATCTTTTCTAAATCATACCAAATTTGATTTAATCTAAATAATTGTTTATTAAACCACAGGAATCCAAACCGATTGATATGGTAACATTATTAACTAATAAATCACTTTCCTTATAAGGTATTACCAAGGAATCACATAATTATAATACATCATAACTATAACCACGTCTATTATAAGCATCCATTAAAGAATTATATATAGCAACTATGAAATTTTCATAAATAATTTAAAAGCAATATCATTATCCCAGTATGATAATAAGCCTATAATCGAAGTGAGAGTAGAATAAACCCAATATCCACTTATTCCTCATATACCATTTAGAGCATCAGAAAACTCTTTTTCTCCAACCAAGTAA
Source organism: Oehlia diaphana (assembly GCA_003833135.1). Taxonomy (NCBI): domain Eukaryota; kingdom Fungi; phylum Glomeromycota; class Glomeromycetes; order Glomerales; family Glomeraceae; genus Oehlia; species Oehlia diaphana. The sequence continues at coordinate 19,067 of QZLH01001423.1, forward strand.
TCTGGCAAAGATATTTAATATTTCCTTTGTGTTGTTAGTGTTGTTTAATTAGATAAATTTAGTACTTTTTGTCATTTTGTGAGTTACCAGGCTCATAAGTCATAACAGTAAATTTTTAATATTTTTGTATAAAGATGTATATCCAATTCTATTCCACTGTTTTTAATATCTTTAAATAAATTTTTGCTTTATTTAAATGTTCATAATTTATCCTCTTAATTAGCAATCCAAAGTAAACTTGTCTACTAATACTTTACATTTATCTGAAACTGTTCCAGTGTTCCCTATCCTAGCTGTAGAAGTACTCTTTATTTCTCATAAATTTGTTCAGCTTGATTAATATCACCTAACCTAACATATATATCAATTAAAGAATTAAATGATACAGTATTAGGCTTAATTTCATTTCCTCTAATACTCCTAATGCACTATCAATATCTAATAATCATTGATATAACGATATTAATGAATTAAATATATATATAAGGTACAATTTTATTTTATCTTCAAGCATCATTTCATAGAAATTTCTTGATTTTTTAGTATCACCTTTAAGTGAATTCAATAAATTAGTCCATTTTAGGTTGATGTATTTGGGTTATAACCTTTTATTAACATCATTAAAAAGTGAATATATTATCAAAGTAGTTGAGGCTAGAGTTTGAGTTGATGATAGTTGTAGTCTTGTAGATTAATTGTCTTTTGAGTGAAATTTGCAGAATGAAACAGTAATCTTATTGCATCCTGATATCTGATTTTTTAAACAATTTTGCTATTATTATCCTTTTTTTTTTATTAATGTGTGATATGACATCATAAGTTTTTTCAGATCATCTTCTTGAATTACATTCCTTAACTAATCACCAATCTACTCATAATTAATTAACTACCTATGAACTATCTATCTCATTTTCTATGTTTATATTCCTCTCATTATTCATTTTTAAGAAAACTTTTCCCCATTTTTTTAATTCTTATAATCTCAATTGATGTTATTAAAGTAGAATATGTTGCATAATTATATTGTACAGTACATTAGAATTTGAATTTGATATTAAGTTTGGCTACTTTAAGATATTCACACTATTGGAAGTATTTTGAATTAGCCATGCTTTTTAAAGTTGCTGTAAACATTATTTTAACTGTTGGGAGGGATATCATTGTTGGTCAGTTTGTTAATGTCAAATTTAACATTGTTGAAGATAATCAGCAAAAATTAGTGATTTTAGTATATAAATGAAATTTCATTCATATGAACAATGCAATCTGACTTTATAAAATCTTTATTGGATATAAATAAAGAAATGATAAAAATATGCAGAAATGAGATAAGAAAATATATATTAATGTTAACAAAAAAGTTCATTATTAGTCATATTTACATTATTTATTAATAACCTCTTTGGATTATGCTAACAAAAAAGTTCATTATTAGTCATAATTACATTATTTTTAATAACCTCTTTGGATTATTAGTTATAATGAATTGTAATAACTAGCTATGACTGTATTTAATAATAAACTAACCTATTTTGATTAGTTATAGTAAATTATACAGTAACTGTAATTACTGACTATACTTAACCACAAAATCTATAACTTCAATAATTGCATTATAATTGATTGTTAGCTAGAAAAAAATTGAAATGAAAATAAGTCTGAAAATAAGTCTGAAAGTACAAAAAAATAACTCATTCTCAGGCTAGTATAGTATACCAGCAGACTTTTAGATCATATGTAAAAAATCTTCCAGAATAAGTAATTTCTGTGGTTTTATCATCCACATATCAAAAAAACCAAAGTTTGTTTAATGAAAATTTTTTTACTTTATTTCCTCATAACATTTAAATACTTTAAACAGTGTGAGCCAATAATTATACAAAATGAGTATAATTTATAAGATTATTAAAAAAATATGTAGCCTAATATTTTCCTTTTGTATACATCTATCTATTAATTGTTTTCTTCATACATCTATTAATTATTATCTATTAATTATTTTCTTTGTATATCTATAAGTGACTAATGTTATTTTTATTAAGAAAATCATAAGTCATGGCGAAAAGGAATAATAATTAAAAAATAAAAAAATTTGATGATCCGAATCTTTAATTGTGATTATTAATAGTTACTACTAACTGATTTAAATTATAAATCTGCATAACTTCCCTTTCTGTTTAAGCTTATAAACTTCACTCTTCTTATTTCTTTTCATTTGACAGCAAATCTGTATATAAATGTAAAATCAGATATGATGACCTACTGTAGCTGGTAAAATTACATAGGCTGCCACAAGTTACTCATATCAGTCATATGAATAAAGTTACTCGATGCAATTATTCTTTATGATATGTATCACATAACCTTGATGTGGGTTTATATACTATAACATAAATAATACAAATATGTCCCCAATATCATTGCCAAATCCCCACCTCTTTTGAGGATGATCAATTCTTGCATATGATGTATATTGCAATTCGCAAATCTTTAATACTAGAGAAATTATGTGACTAGAAATAATTCAAAAAACCAAACAAAAATAACATCTTCGGAATTCAACCTATAGGGAATACCATATTTGAGAAATTATCTTGGAGCTATAACGAATTGAGTGCCTTTACAAAACAATCAATCATCAGAATCAGAATTGATATTATACTTAGTTGATGGTCTCATATGTTTACATCCCAGTAATATATCAAGACCTAATTTTACAAAGCCAAATGTTTTAGTTCTTTCGTTGAACAGAAAGAAAGAAAACGGTATTTAGTATTTATGCGGTAGTTTGAGTCTTATGATCATTATTATCTTTAAAATTATTTTTGAATCTAAACTAACTACATAAGGACTTTTTAACAATGGCTTTGTGTCATTCATTACTAAAGAAGGATCGACAATAAAGGCGACTTTGTATTGTTAATTCAATTGATATTATTACATGATAACAATGTGAAAGTAAATGTACAAAATTTGTTTGTATTAAAGATCTATTTATATCAACTATAAAATAATAAATATTATTATAAACCGTATTTGTTTATTATAAAAATTTATCAAACTCCGTATGTCTGTAATAATATTCATATGTATGTATATCAAAAGATAACAAAAATATTTCAAGTTTCGAAAAAATCAACTCGTTTTTTTTCGTAGTACAATTAATAATAACGTAACACGGAAAATTTTATTTCCGCATACTATACTAAATATAGGACGGAGCTGTACATTGAAGATCACATTTAAATATTTTTATAAAAATGATCATTTGATCAACAACTTGGTTATTGTTTAATTAAAAATGCAAACAACTTTGTTAACAAATATAAACTTTCCTCCTGAAATATTTATTGAAGTTTGCTCATTTTTGTCACCAGCTGAGTTGATAACATTATCTCAAGTATGTCGTGTATTTCGTGGATATTTATATGCCCCAAATTCTTCGACTACTCAAGAAATATGGAAGAAATCTCGTTTACAATTTATTCCAAAAGAAGATATACCTCCACCGAAAGGAATGAGTGAAGAAAAATATGTTCAATTATTAATGATAGAAAGAGGTTGTCAAGTTTGTAAGCGTATTAAGGAATGTAAAATATATTGGGAATTTGCAATTAGATGTTGTCATAAATGCTATTCAATTAAAACCGTTACGTGAGTTTTTATTAGTATTTTCATATTTACATTTGTAATTTATAACTAACCAATTTTTTTTTGTATTTTAGTCGATTTGAATTGACTAGAATTAATTGTCCAACAGAATTCATTAGTATATTACCATACACTCACGTCGGATTTATTGTATGTAGCAAATATTATTGGATAGAACAAGTAGATCTTGCATATTATCATTATTATAATTTATCAAAATCTAAGAAAAAAATTTGGTTGAAAAATAGAAAGCGTATATTTGATTCTATAATGAATTATGTTAAACAACGTGAATTACGTGAATATAAAGAAAGATCTTTTTTTAGAAATTGGTTTTTTTTTCCTCATAATTGTGATATGCCAATTAATTCATTAGAAAATAGATTTTCACCTCCACCTCTTCCACCTTCCCCACCTTTGTTCAGATTTTTCGCTAATGATATACCTCAATTAATTCAATATCATATTCAGAGACTTGAATATGAATCTTCTGAACCTACTTTAAGAATTAATGGACAAAAAGGAGATAAAAAGGTAAATTTTGTCAAAACTAGAAAAGGGGGCAAAAAAGAATTACATAATATTAATATGAAGGGAAAAAATTTTAAAAATAAATTTGCTTTTAAATATGGTTAGATATTAGGGCAGTGACATTTATTATGTAATATCCATTTCTTAACCCCACCATCACGTAATATATAAAATCTTATGTTACACTATATATATTAAGACTTTTCTTTACCCCCACCTAAAATATTATGTAATAAATGTCATTACCTTTATAATAAGCAAAATTTATCAAATTTATGAGGTGAATGCTAATATTTTTAATAAAACTTACAATTCTTCTTTATTTTTCAATATTAATAAAAATTTTTTTGTTAAGCGTGAAATGGAAAAATTTAAGTATAACTTCGATATGTACTGTTAGATTTCTTGACATGTCTTCTATTTTAAATAAAACATCCTTATGACCTCCTGATCAATGATTTATTACAATTAATTAAACTTCATTACGGAAACCGGTTTTCCTTAATATGCAGTAACTGTATTGTAACTGCATCGTAGTCATACAGTAACTACATAGTGCAATAGTAACCGCATAGTGAAAATATTGTAAATACGCAGTTACTGCATATTAAGGAAATTAAGTTTCTGCAATGTTTGTATTCACCACAGCAATTTGGTCACTTTTTCTAGCGATCACTAAATAATGTGGAGGGGATTTCATTTACTATTATGCTAAAGCAGATATTCTTCCATCGAGAAAACATGAATTATTTTGTAAGCGTGGTAAAAGATGTAAATTTTATTGGGTTTACGTTGTGAAGAACGCCATTTAATAAAGCCGTATAATTACGGGATAAAATCAACAAATAATTCCAGAATTCAGGAATTCTAAAGAAGAATAAACAAGGAAAGATTTTCTTTTAAAGTTACAAAATTTTACGATTGCCGTCACACGAAAAGTTCATGTATTAGATTTCACTCCTAATATCAAACATCCAGAAGTGTATAAAGAAAGGTGATGGGTTTACTATCAAGTTGAAAATAGTATACCTTTGATGGTAAAAAATTTAAAATTATTAGAAAGAAATTTATTCGAGTAGTGATAAATTGAAATGATAAGTAAAAAATTTTTATTCGATAATTTCCAATTTGTCAGAATGTAAAATAAATAAAGCGATGATACATATTTTGCATCTGAATTTTAAATTCAGTTAAATTTCAATTTCAGTTACAACATATATAAAGCGGTATTATTGAAAGCAGAAGCATTAAATTGGAAGAAAGTAGTGGCTTTATGAAACCGTTAGATGTATTCAGATGTAGCTCAAATCAATCAATGGAATTTGATATCGCTAGTGTCGCAGTATTTATTCGCTTGAAATTGTAAGTCCATTAACAATTCACAAAAATGTTTTCTATTTTTCTTATTGAAAAGTTGGCAGGCAATGCCTCCGTCAGTTCGAGGTATGTGTATTCAAATGGCGCAGACCTATAAAAAAATTTATTCCATGTTTTTTTTATTTCATGTTATGTATATTCATAGAATTTATAGCCTTAAAACATGGAAATTATAATGCTTAGTTTTTATAGGCTGATCCATAAATGTATTATATTCACAGAAATTACGGATAAAATGTTTAGAAGTGACGTCAATAAAAATTTGAATTTGGAAAGAATCTACAGTACATCAATATTTAATTTATCCATTTTTGACGCAATTTACCTTAAAAAGCGCCAATTTACTCTCAATGTTTGGTTTCACCTTATAAATCGTATTTTTTTCTTTATATTATCAATAAAATAAAAAAAAAATGGATACACAATTTTTTTCTAAATTAAGTCAAAATTATGTTGGATTATTAGATGACGACGAATATTACGATGTTACAATTGAAGTTGGTGAAGATCCCAATGTAAAAATATTTCGTGCACATATGAATATTCTATGTTACCGTTCTCCATATCTACGACGAACTTTGGTTTCCAATAAAAAGAACAAGGATAATGTTTTGGTTCATACTAAATTACCAAATATAATTCCGAAAACATTTCAAGTTATTTTAAAGTAAGTTAAATTCACTATATTATAATTTTATTTTTAATATTTAATAATTTAATTTCAATATTTTCTAAAAAAGATATATTTATGGTGGTATTCTTTCATTGAATGATCAAAACACTTCAGACATTCTTAAAGTTTTGATAGCTGCAGATGAGCTTTGTCTTCAAGAATTGGTTGATTATTTACAAAATTATTTAATCAAAAATAAATCAGAATGGATGGAACAACATTTTGAATTAACCCATCAAACAAGTTTTCAATCTAATAATTTATTAGAGCTTCAACAATTTTGTACAAATTTAATGGCCAATTCACCTGAAAAGATTTTTAAATCATTTGATTTTACTTCACTTTCTGAAAATTCTTTAGTTCAACTTATTAAAAGTGACGATTTACAAATGAAAGAAATAGAAGTTTGGGAACATGTATTAAAATGGGGACTTGCAAAAAATCCAACTATTATTTCAGATCCTGTAACTTGGACAGATGGCGATTTCAAAACAATGGAAAATACTTTACAACATTGTTTACCTTCAATTAGATTTTTTAGTTTATCATCTAAGGAATTTTTGGACAAAGTTAGACCATACAAAAAGCTTTTAAAACACCAAATTTATGAAGATTTAGTAAATTCTTACATGGATCCTGATAGTAACCCGAATGGGAATATTTTACTTCCTAGAAATATCAAACTTGATGGAATTATAGATTCAAAAATTGTTAACTTGAATATTGTATCAACTATTTCAAGATGGATTGATAAAATAGATGTTAATAATAAATTTGCTCATTTTAGAGAATCATATTTACCATATAAATTTCAATTATTATTAAGAGGAAGTCGAGATGGGTTTACTCCAAAAAAATTTCATGAATTATGTGATAATAAACCAAGTACTGTTACTTTTATTAAAATAAAGGGAACAGAAGAAATTATTGGTGGATATAATCCAACGGTATGGTTATCTTCTGGTGGTTATGGTAAAACTAAAGGCAGTTTTATATTTTCTTTTAAAAGTAAGAATAATATTAAAGATGCAATTATTAGTAATGTAGAGAATATATATTGTGCATTAAATTATAATCCTGCAACCGGTCCGACGTTTGGTTCTGATGTCGTGGTACATAATATAATTAATAATAATTTTAGTAAAACAAATGATTATAATTGTAATTACTCTAGAAAGTATTATTACGAAAAAATGATAAGAGATACAGAAGATAAATTTTCAATAGATAATTATGAAGTGTTTCAGATTATAAGGCAATAATTTTAACATTGAATATTATTTTATTTTGAAGGTTAATAAAATTATTGAAGTTAAATAAAATTTATTCAAACATGACTGCCAAAAAAATTTATCTAAAAGTAATTTCATTTTTAAAAATATAATTACTTCTTGCTCTGATACTAGTATTTCGCATATACTTGACTTTTGTAACACGAAGACGTATAAAAATATTGATTTATTGTAAGTCCGTGAGCACATCAGATACTGTACATTTACAAAAGATGCGCATTGGTAAATTGATCCTATTTAATTATTTAGGGCTAATAGGCTATCTACATTAATTAAATATTCTGACTGACTAAGTTTTTTTTTCACACATCATGCATTAAAATTAAAAAATAAAATAATGACGTCCGATATATGATAAAAATACCTAATTAGAAAGTTCTATTACAAGGAAAATTATATTATAGTTATATAAATTTAAAGAATTTATGAAATTTATGTGCATCGTACTAACATTTTCTTCTATAATAGTTTATTTCTTACAGCTATTTGCAAAAATAACGGACCACCTAATTCGATTTCCGACTGCGTATGAAATTTTCATTCGCAGTCATACACATGGTAATAACTGCCCGGACCGTCAAACTCATTTTTTTAATTTTTCATATGCAGTCATCCGCAGTTATATTAACAGTTTACTATGCGTGTATGACTGCGTATGGCTGAGTGTAAAAATTTCATACGCAGTCGAAAATCGAATTAGGTGGTCCGTTATTTTTGCAAATAGCTGTAAGCCCAATAGATCCAGAATCTTTTAAATTTAAGATTCGTTCCGAAATCGACTCGAGTCGACTCATTTTGACCGATTCTATCCCTAGTTGCAACCCGGGTTGTAGTCTAAAATGCCGTAATTATTAATCATGATTCAAGATTCAAGAACTTTTTGAGAACTCTATTATTCTTCAACTGCTATTGATGAATATGCTAAAATATACATAAATAAGGAAAAAGAATTAATGGACTTGATAATTTTTTACTTTCATGAGATGACTACTATTTTAAATAGAAATTTTACACATTTATTTAATGGTAAAATAATTTATAAAACTTATACATTTAATATCTTAAAAAATATATTATAATACAAAATAAATAAAATAAATTAAAACTTCAATATTAAAAAAAAATAAAACAAATATAATTAACTGTTTATGTAATAATTAGTTTTTAAGCTGAAATGTTAACAAACCGGATGTAAATTGTCATTAGTTTTAGCGAGTTTACCTATTTTTTTTCTAAAAAGAATAAATTAAAATCGATATATAATAACAAATGATATTAAATGTTACGAAAAGGTACAGTTATTACTTAGTACTTAGTATCATTATCTTGCGTTTCAATTTCTATTTCTGCAATTTTACGCTTTCTTGAAGAATTTATTGAATTTGACAGTTTATTAGAATAGTTCACATTTAGATGCTGAATATTCAATTTCTTTTGAACTATACTCTAAGAAATATAAGAAAAGTATTCAGTCACAATAAAGTTCAATTAAATTTTTAAAATATAATTTAACAAGTACCTTGCTTTGTTGAAAGCAATTCGTTTAATGATCTGCTGCATTTGGACATTGAGTATTCAATGAGTTTTGAATAGTAAAATTTATTTTTGAAAAGGATGACCTAAAAAATAATACTTTTTTTAATTAATAAATTACATTAAATTTTTTTTTATTTTGTAATTCAAATTAAATTAAATTTAATACCCTTTTAGAATCGTAAATATCAAACTCAAAACCTTTTGTAAATGCTCTGAAATATGAAAAATGTAACAATAAAAAATTATTAATGTTTCAAAAATAATATTATCATTAAAATATACTTTTTTTCGTATTAAATGGAGTTGTTCGAAGATGAACTAATAGATGATAACTTTGAAATTGAAGAATTTAATAATCTACTAGTAAAAATAACTCTTGGACCCGATACTGCGCCTCTGTATTTTTAAATTATTTGTTTACTGTGATTGAAAATTTATAAATTTATATAATTTTTTTTTAAAGTATAAACTCAAAAAAAAAGTACAATAATAAATAATAAAGCTTACTGCAAAAGATTCCAATAATATTTAACGTAAGATAAACGGATTATTTGTACATAATTAAGGTATATTTTTCTCCAAGAAGTTCGTATTGAATTTCTTAGTAAATTAATGAAGTCGTATACAGATTTGGCTAGCTAAGTAATAATATGAAAATAAAATATTCTATTCGTATAAGAAATTTTGAATCAATTTAAATGAAACAATAATATACGGCTCTATAGGGTGACCTTTTATCATGTTTTTCATCATGTGATGGATAATCTTCATTATGTTTTTTTTTATTACATTACGTGCTATGACTTCAATAAATTAATAAATCCTTATAATTATAAGAGATTTAAAATATATGTGATGGAAAGTAAAATTAATTTGCGAAATTATTAGAGTTTCTACTGGATTATTTAAAAAACAAAATACAGTTTAAACCCTTTTTTCTAAATTTAAAAACTAGTATCATGGTAAGATACGATCATTCCATAAAACGTGGATTATATAGAAAACATGTTAGCGTACGGTGAGCTATGTACGTACGTATAGTGGTCACTGTATGGCAACGTCCGGTATACATCACCCTACAGTATACATCACCCCACCCTACAGTATGGTAAAAATGACCATACATACCGTACGTTGATCACTATACAGACATACATAGGCCTCTATACATGACATGTTTCCGCCGTACCCAAAACGTGAGGATTATTCGTTACATGATGAAAGCTTATCATTTCACATGTTGCACGAATTTACCACAATGTTTTATTTTACCCCATAAACCGCATTTTTTTTTTATTAAAATTGTTGGTACAATTTTATTATAATTATTAATTATCGTTATTAGATTAGATGACGAATATTAAAATGTTGCAATTGAAGTTCCTAACGCAAGAATATTATATCGTGTGTATATGAATATTCTGTATTACCGTTTTCCATATTTACGACGAACTTAGGTTTCAATAAAAAGAACGAGGATAATACTAAATTACAAAGTAGCATTTTTTTTTTCTTTATCCTTAAAAATCTGGTGATCATTTAGAGAATTTCGGATATGAATTTGGTTATAATAATCTATTATTAAATCAATAATTTCTTCAATTTAAAAATCAAACGTTCAATTTAATTGAAAATCTCAATTTTCCTATATGTTATATTGATTTTTTTTTAAAAAAATAATAATTTGTAAATATAATTATTTAATGTAATATTTTATTTCTTTATTTAATATTTAGAAAAAAAAAAACTAAACCAAAGGAAGAAAGGGAGAAAAATTTGTTTCGGTTTGAAAAAAAAAGAAAGTTAAAATTAATAGTCAAAAATTGAATAAGTTAAAATTTCATTAATTGAAATTGTATTAGTTGATTGAAATGTAAATGGATCGAATAAATAGATGAGGTAGAGGTATGTCACGATTGTCACGGGTTTTAATTATATGGCATGATTTCAAGTTACACGATTCAAATTATTTATGCGAAGACTAATCCGACTAATCCAAACGTCAAACAACTTTTTTTAGTTATATAGTTTTTTTTAGTTATATAGATATATCAAAAAATTTATCAAAATTATTAATATTGTTACATATCTATTATACAAATACAAAAAATTTTCATGCGAATTTATTAGTCAGAAACAATATTCATTGACAACATCGAAAAAGCCGTAGGACATAGTTCTAATCTGATTATAGTCTTGACCCAAACCAAAAAAAGAATAAACAATATTTTTTGGGTTAAAAAAAAAATTCGATAAATTCCGATTAAAAAAAAATCCCCTAAAAAAAAATCTAGTTTCGGTTTTTAGAAAAATAAAAAAAAAAATATTATTATAGAAATGGTTAGTCGTGATAACTAAGAGAGCGGAAATGACCACTTTTTTTTTGTTAGTATTAATCCATCAGAATAAAAAAAAATCCAGTTAAAATTTTAATTAACCGGAAATGTATTAGTTTAAAGATTGGTCATCGTAGTCAGTTAATTATGATATGATAAATACGAAATAGATCGAACGCAAACTTTTCAATGTTACACAATTCAAATTATTTATACAGGGTAATCTAAATATGACACAATTAATTCATTTATTGTTTTTTTTTCATTTTTTCAATAAGATTTTGGTTGTTTGGCCAAATCATGATCGTCTGCATGTACAAAAAAATTTTACTTTACGCAGATCATTTCCTTACCAAAACAATCATGGAATTCTGAGGAAGAATTCTTTACGGAGATATTTTTCCGAAATTCTATTATAATTATAAATACTTTCATATTTTTAATTTCTCGAAATTTTCTTCCTTCATTATTCAATAAGTAAACTATATCATGAAAAACTCTTTTAATCCTACACCAAGATTAAAATCCAGTCCTGTGCCAATTTTGTTTATTCCTTTTAGTAATTACAGGCGTGTTTGTGAATACTGTGAAAGTACATATTCTCGGACACGATCTGGACAAAATTTTTGTGAAAATTGTCTATTTGAATATGTTAAGAAACTGACTGACTATAATATATACTTGGATGTTATATATGAAAATGTAGATCGATGTATAGAGCATGAGGATTCTGATACGCAAAATATTCAAGAATGGTGCAATAATTGTTCTGAAATTTCACATTTTAATCAAATAGCTGAAAAAAATAGTTTTAGTTATCATAATACTAAGTGTAAATTATGTGAATATGAGAATGGTTATAAAGGGTTGTGTTCAAATTGCTATTTTATTTCTTCTGAATGGATAGAATCAACTTTGGTTAAAAACCCTATTCCAATTGTTTATTTACCTTGGTGGGATACTTCAGATTATTGTTTAATTTGTAATAAACTTTTAAAATTAAAAACTGACTGTCAAAAATGGTGTTCAGTTTGCTATATAATTTATACAGGGTGTAGATATTGTTTGACAACAAATGTTATTTTTGGAATTACGGAACAGTCTAAATGTAGG
>QZLH01001424.1:0-28344 GCA_003833135.1 Oehlia diaphana
TGCACTTAGCATATATTTATTTGGAAGGTTTTATATATAATAAAGAGTTTTATTTAAAAAAAAGAAAAATCTCAAAAGTCATGTGATTCTACCCTGCTTTAACGGTCCCCCTTTTTTGAAAGTAGCGTCCAGAATTTGTCCAGTTCAAATTTTCTAAATTTTTACTATGTCTGGAATTTGTCCAAGGTTGTCCAAAATTTGTCCAAAATTTTATACTGGACAAATTCTGCATAAAATCTGGACAAATTCTGGATATGTCAAAATTTTAAGTATCAAACCTGTATCAAAAAAATAGACATTTTCCGGACAATTTTGGACATTTTCGTAGACATTTTCCGGATATTTATTTTTTATAGGGTGAATTGCTGATTTGTATTCTTTATAGTTAAGACCCACTTGATCAGCAAGTCATCCAATCCAATTTCGGTTTACGAATTTTTTCAATCAGAATTTTTTTTTATCAAATATTTATTATAATTTTTTTTTTAAACCCTTTTCTTTTGAACAGATCTGAATTTTTTCAGTTCTCTTTTCTTTAATTTTCTTTTTTTCTTGAATCGATCTTTTACTTTCAGTTTTTTCTTTTTTTTTAATTTCCTCTTTTTTCCTTCAAACCACCTTTTTTCTTTTCTTTTTTCTTTTTTTAAAAAATTTTCATTTTTTTTCCTCTTTCTTTTTCAGGTTGGCTTTTTTTTAAATCAAATTTTTTTTTCCTGAATACATTCTTAAGCCATTTAGATTTGGACTAACTCTGCAGCACCACAGCAATTGCCTTTTTTCCTGATTATTATTATTATTATTATTATTATTTTCCCTAATTATTTTTTAGGCTCAATAATACCCTATAAGAAATATGTATATGGAAAGGATACATTTTGTATACATTTTATGTATGTTTCTATAGATTCCATATACAAATTCCGCATATTTAATAAGCAATTCATTTTTGAACATTTTTTAAAAAAACTAATGTATATGAAATGTATACAGAAAAAATTAATCATGCAGAATGTACACGGAATTTTTAAACTTAATATTTTCCCAGACTTTTGGAGACTTGGACAAGCTTGGAATACTGTAGGTACTATATAGGAAGGAGTTTGAGTAAAAGTAATGTTCTTTACATTTCTTTTATTTTGTTTTTCATGTCATCAGACTCCTGAAAAATGGAAACTTTGACGAACCTGAACTTAGATCTAATTACTATAAGGGAAGTTGGTTTTCAAATTGGGCTTTTATTTGTATTAAAGAAACATTAATATTTATTTTTTGTATATTTTGTAAGAACAGGTTTTTTTATGACTACTTCAAATACAGTAGCTTATAGAAATGTTGGTATGCATGGCATTTTATTTTAATGAAAGATTTTGGGGAGGGAATGAACTTTTCATATTTGTATTTTACTTTATTTGTATTTATTTAATAAAGTACTAGTAAATAATAAGCAGTAAATTCAGCAGTGACCAAATCATTATAAATTTCTGACTATACCATGTAAATTCAGTAACCAAACCAGTGTAAATTCTGTGATAAATCATGCAAATGATATGTTTTTTGTGATACAGAATTGTGAATTTTTCCGTATCCACTCATGATACGTTATTTTTAAGAAAAAAATCTTATAAAAACTTTATAAAAAGGTAACCAGCTTTTTTATAGGGCTTATATAAGCAAAATTTCTTCTCATTTTTATTGAACACTAGTTAAAGTTACACTAGAAAACAACATTTCACCCTAGCTAAAAATTTTGACATAATTTGAACATATATAATCAAATAATTAACAATCAAAAATTCATACTGAAATTAAATTTTAAAAAAACTTAAGTAATAAAAAGGATTTAATATCCTAATAAAATTCAATAAAATCAATAAAGTTATCATTCATTATTACAATTATATTTCCAAAATAAATTTTTATTCAACCTGCATAATTTTAATAAATAATAGTAAATAACATTGTTAGAACCTTATAATTGCTGTTTAATTTAACTTACTATAATTATAGGTTATTGAGAATGTCTTTTAATTTAAGTAAATTTTCTGCTTCTTTTTTTGAAAAATACTTGTCCTCTAAAGCTTCTGGAATATTTTTTGTGTTAAACGGCAATAACTGATCCAATGACAATAAATGATTCATTGCTTTAGTAGATCGTTGTTTACAACCATTAGTAAAACGAACATAATCTATTTGTTATAATAAATGAAGGAATATTATAATGTTATAAGCATTATATACTATTATAGCAATATGAATTCCTTTTTGTTTCAATAAAAAATTGTATCCATTCTGATTTACTATGCAAGATCATAGAGTTAAATGGTGCATATTCAATCCAACCTAGTCCTTTAAGTTCTAATATATCCTCATACTTTAATATATGTTCATCATTAATCTTATTTGAATCATAAAATAACTCACATTAGTTATTAATTAAATAAAATAATATATTATTGTAAATTAAACTTACATTTTCTTGTTTAACTATAAATTTTATAAAACATTCTGAAATTATTTTTTTGATATTTATTTTCCAAATTATATCACATAAACTTCTACAGTAAGGATAGAGATTCGCATCATTTATATCAGCAATATAAAATTTGGGTAGACTTAAATAATTACTATCCTTAAAGGATAATGTATACCTTGATAAAGAGATTTTTAAAGTCATTAATTTATATATAGTTACTTGAATTGTAAATGCTTGTTATTAATATATTTTATTACCTATTTAAATTAATTTCTTGAAATTAGGGATGGCAACGGTCACGGTCATTAACCGGTTATTACTGGTCATGACCGTGACTGATATCAGTCGGTCAAAGACCTCTGACCGACCATTTGACCCACCGGTCTGACCGACCATTTAACCAACCGTTTGACCAACCATTTAACCGATCCTGAAAACGTTTGCGAAACATTTTTTAATATAAAATTTAATAAAAAAATGTTTCGCAAACGTTTTTTTATTATTTTAATAGAAAATGTTGCAAAAACGTTTTTTATTAAGTATTTCATAAAAAAAAATGTTTCGCAAACATTTTCAGGATCGGTTAAATGGTCGGTCAGACCGGTTGGTCAAATGGTTGGTCAAACGGTTGGTCGGTCGGTCAAAGGTTCTTGACCAGTTATGACCGACCGATGACCGACCATGACCGACCGTTGCCATCCCTACTTGAAATTGATAATTATTACTCAATCTCGCAAGGTTTGATACAAAATAAATCCCCTTTTCTGTAAATAATTATTATATTAAATTAAAATTAAATCAAAAAATAATAAATTTAAAAATACTTACCCTTAAACATATGAATATTAAACTTATCAATAATTCCAATTTCAGCAAAGTTATCATTGAGATAAGCTTCATTACATAAGTGTATTCAGGAAGCGTACAGTTGTTAGGCGTATTTTTAAGTTGAGGTGTGATGGGATCGTCACTCTACATAATAAACCTATCAACCTTAATTTTTCAAAGTACCAAATGCATATATAAATTTATTACCTGATTTGCATTTCCTTCCATTTTATTACTATTGAAAGTTGAAACTGTTAAGAACAAGTAAAAAATGAAAAAAAAAAATATTCCCCGTATTTATTAAAACGCATTTCAATGAACGTTATATATTGAATGTCTTTATTGAATATGGCAATATCGGCGTCAGCTGAAAATAGTAAATATAAATGACATATGATTACGCAATTCAGCCGTTGCATGATTAGAACGACTGCAACGTTTAACAAAATGTGGCGTATCACCTTGCCGATCATTTGCCGATCACATAATCACTATCACTCAGAGACAAAACTTATATATATATAATATAATATAATAATATAATAATATATGTACATTTCGTTCAGTCTATTACTTAGCATCACGACCCGCACCTACCACCCTCCGAGTAAGGCGCGTACATAAAGTATTTTTCTTTTTTGTAAAAATTGTGGGATTTGCGGGATAGTGATTTTTAATAAGTTAGTTAAAAGAGTTATCCGAAGTAGTATTGTTTGATTTGCTTGTTAGTTTTTTTTTTACAGTAAACTTTTTGCGTAGATTTTTATTCTTAAGAAACTCTTACATTATTTACCAAAATTACACTTTTATTGCTAATTTTCTATTGGGAATTATTAGCGATACACATATATTGTTACAATATTATTGAAATACCTAAAATATGACCGTTTGATTTTTTGCCACAACTAATGTTTGACATCTCCGACGTTAGTTATCACTCCAAACTAAATTAGTGATAACACATGCAATTTTTACAATAAACTCCATTTCATAGTATCCAATGATTTTATTATTATGCTAATACATAAGCATAGATATTGTGTTGTATTTTTATTTACCGACGTCATGAAGTGATTTGCAATTGGCAATCACATGGCTCAATTGGTCATGACATCATTTACTTTGTAACACGTCACAAAAGATCGTCGCTGCAGTATCACCATATACTTAAATATAACTTGTTAAAAAAATCATATTTGCTTTCTTTCTTCTTTCCTTCTTTATTATTAGATTACTTTATAATGTCAGATAATTCGATTAATCTTAGCTCAAATAATAATTCATTATATGAGTTTTCTCAAATTATTAATAATCTTAATAAAATTAACATAATCGAAAAAGAGCCTACAACGGAAAATATCAACGAAGGCATTTTTGAAGGAGATTTAAATAATGTGATTGATAAATTAGTTGAACTTATTTTAAATAAATTAAATGAAGGAAAATGTAGAAAAACTACAAAACAATGTGTTTTAAATTATGTTAATAATAAGATGATAATTCAAGAAATTTATAATTACCTTTTAAATAACCAAAATAATTCAAATTCTATTTATTTACTTGGTTATTTTAATTATAATGGAATCGAGACAAAACTTAATAAACAAAGGGCAATTAAATTATTTCAAAAAGCGGCAAAATTACAAAATATAGTGGCTCAATTGGACCTTACTCAAATATATATCCATGTAACAGAAAGTGATGATGTTTTAGCATTCAATTTATCTAAGAATTTAGCAAAAAAAGAATATGCAGGTGGACTGAATAACTTAGGATGGTGTTATGAAAATGGAATTGGAACTGATGCTAATGACCAAAAAGCATTTGAATTATATCAAAAAGCGGCAGATTTAGGAAATATTAATGGAATAATTAACTTAGGTTGGTGTTATTCTGAGGGATTTGGAACTTATGTTGACAAACAAAAAGCATTTGAATTGTATCTCATAGCAGCAAACTCTGAAAATGATTTTGCTCAATACTGTATTGCTAAAATGTACAAAGATGGAGATGGGATTAAAGTAGATATTGATCAAGCAATTTATTG
Organism: Oehlia diaphana; assembly: GCA_003833135.1. Lineage (NCBI taxonomy): Eukaryota > Fungi > Glomeromycota > Glomeromycetes > Glomerales > Glomeraceae > Oehlia > Oehlia diaphana. Next base: position 5,349 of record QZLH01001424.1, read on the forward strand.
GTACAAAAAATCTGCTGAACAAGGAAACCAATCTGCGCAAGATAAATTAAATGAGCTTTTAGAAGAATAATCTTTTATATATTAATAATTTGTTGTACTTCCATTTTTGCATTATTAAATAAAATCTATTCATTTTTTTAAAAAAAATCATATATTTAAAATATTTTGTATAATGTATTATAAAATTGGTGGTTATGTAAATATTAAACACTTCAATGCGTAAAATAGTTCTAATAAAAATCATTATTTACAAATAAATATTTTTCCATGGTCTGCCAAAAAATTTGTATATGTGTTTAACTCCAAGAAATTTTTATAGAATATAGAATAAAAAAAATCATATTTTGTGCACATATCTTGCAAGTAAAAATTTGATAATTATCAAATGTGAAAGTATTAAGGACTCAAGGTAATTAGAAAGATTTATTTGAAATTATTTTACAAGACCTTCCAAATCGAATAGGTAAATATAAATTGACTGCTTTTTTGTCGCTTCCTGAATACGCCGGATATTCTTTATATGCATCTTATACGATCTTGAAAAATAATTCAATGATAAATTCGTAAAAGACTACTAATTAATATCGTACAACAAAAAAGTTTTGAAAAATATTTTACAATTTGACCGTTTGGATTCCTATCAATCAATTCTTGTTTACATAAAGTCAAAATAATTACGTACATTTATGTATAATAATGTAATAACGTCCTGTCTTAATAATATAATTTCTTAAAAATAAAGATTATTTTGCAGGCTTTAAATAATATTAAAAAATAAACATAAATTAAATACATTCAGCCATAAAAAAATTTTACTTAATTTATACATTGGAAATGTTATTTTATATTATTCTGATAATTTACATTGAATAATTATAAAAAGAAAGATTTATTTAAATTAAAACTAAGAAATTAATATTTACTACTCTAGCTTAGTGTTAAATAATTCTAAGAAGAGAATATATATATTTAACATTTGAATAAAATAATAAAAATGAATTATTTAAATTACAAATTAAGAATCTTTAACTACTTTAGCCTTAATGTTTAAATAAATCTAAAAAGATAAAATTCTGTTGAATGTATGATATTAATATCACTTAAAAGCTATAAATATTCTTTTAAACACAAATAATTAGTTGATTTGCATCTATAATTCAATCTTGATATAATTATATCAAAATTTTCCCTAACTTGAAAAAATAAAGTAAATATTTTTTTTCTTTATTTATTAAAACCTTTATTAGTATTGTATAATATTTATGCAAAATACACTATCAAAACGATGATGAGTACAACAAGCATTACACGTATGACAAACAAAATTTGAAAATTTCTTAATTTAGATCATATGATGCATTACAGATTTATGCAAATAATCTGTGGATAATCCGCCTGATATCCATGGATAATTTACGGATTAATGAGCAATCTGTGGAACAATCCGCACGGATAATTTGCAAATATTCATGAATATTCGTAAGTTCAACTGTAATAAATCGAAATTAAATAAATTAATGATGATATTCTTCTTTTTCATAAAAAATGATGAGGATATAATTAATTGTAATATACTTGCATTTTTAGGATTTATTTTGTCATACTTTTAACCTGTTAAGAAACACTTCGCAATCCAAAAACTGAAACATATCTGATATGATTGTGTGAATATTTATAAATTCTTTTTTCTTTAACTTCTATAAAAATTTAATGATGATCGAGGTTTTTTTTTGAATTGTTAAATTAAAAAAAAATGTGAATAAAAAATTTTGTTGGTTTTATACGAATAATTTCCGGATTTCATGTTAGCCATGTAATTTGCAGATCATTTTGTAAATAATTGGAAATAATTATTCAGATCATTTGAGCTGACGGATATCCGCTTATGATTTTGTATTCGTAAACGATTCACTACCTGCAGTTTTATTGTATAATGTTAATGAACTCCCAGTTCTTGGCGCATTACTAATTTTAAATTAGCAATATACAATGAAACTGCAGGTGCACAAACTGATCTCACTGCAGTATTACTATACGCAATAAATAAAACGTTGTTTTACTACACAAGTTATTTATTTGCTTCTTTTCTCTTGTTGTTCTTTACATTTATTAAATCAATTTACAATGTGTGATAAACAACTTAACTCAGATAATATTAGTTCCTTAAATACCAATAATTTGTTACATGATATTATTCAGAATTTTGATAAAATCAATATAAAAGAAGTAGAACCTACAATTATTTTTGAAGGAGATTTAAATATTATAACTGATTAATTTTATTTTTAATGAATTAAACGACGATGAAGAATTATTAAAGTTTCATGTACTAAATTATATTTACAATCAAAAAATAAACATGCAAAAAATTTATAATTGGCTTTTAAACAATCAGCATAGTTCAAATTCTATTTGTTTACTTGGATATTTTAATTATCATGGAATTGAAGTTGGTGCTAATAAACAAAGAGCATTAGAATTATTTCAAAAAGCAGCAGAACTAGAAAGTAATGTCGCTCAATTACATCTTGTTAGCATATATATTAATGGAAAATCTGCTTATAAAAACTATAATAAAGCTTTTAAATTATCAAAAAAATTAGCAGAAAAGGGAATTCCGAACGCAATAAATAAGTTAGGAGATTGTTATAGTATTGGAATTGGAACCAAATATGACGGATTAAAGGCAATTGAATTATATCAAAAAGCGGCTGATTTAGGAAGTTTATATGGAATAAGTAATTTAGGATTGTATCATGATAAAGGAATTGGAACTAATGTTAATAAACTAAAAGCATGCATTTGAATTGTATCAAAAGGCAGCAGATATGGGATATAAATATTCCCAGTACAATCTTGCTAAAATGTATGAAATTAAAGGAGACCTAGACCAGGCACTTTATTGGTACAATTAGTCTTCTGAACAAGGATACTTCTATGCTGATAATAAATTAATGGAGCTTACAAAGAAGTAAATTATTTATCATTATAATTTTTATTTTTCTTATTATTTTTTATCAATTGTTTTTACTACTATTAAACATGTGAACAAGTTGTCGGTTCCATATTTATGATGTAAATAAGTTATACGTCATTATTTTAAATTTCTTAACTTTATTTTTATAGCTATTCAATATATCGAATATTGTGACTTATTTTTTTTCTTTTTTCACGTATACATGTAACATTTAAGATATGATATTACAATAAAAATTTAGAGCTAAAATGAAGTGATATATTTGTTCTTTGAATTTATTTGTTAATTTTCCGTTAAGAGTTTGAGCATGTATAATAATTTTGATCAAATTAAAAAATATGATATCAATGATGAAAATTCCGGTTAATACTATAAAAATTTACTTGATAGTATTTATTAAATTATAGAATTAATTACATGAATTATTATATATTTTACATGTACGTCTATTGTATTTGGATATAGATTGATGAATAACATATAATTTCTTCACGATGGAATATCTTCGTTTCCATTCATATTCAAAGAATATCACCTTTAAAATATGTGGTAGTATTTAAATGTGTATTTTTTTCACATAAACGAAAATTTATTTTAGTAATATAATTGGGTTTTACACATTGGATATTCTTAGAATGTTGACATTGATAACCGTTTTATGCTCCCACCTTAATCTTTCGCAAAGGAATACCTAATATCATCTACACGACGACGGACGATCGCTATGCACAGTAATTTATTAATTTCAATTACAGAAAAAATTGAAACATATATTATTTACATATTGGCAAACATATAATGAATTTATAAAAGCGATTGATCATAATTTAGAATTCGAGGTTTTTTGGATCATGATATAAACAACATTATTAAGGATGTTTCATAAAATTTATTTAAAAAAGTTCCTTATTCCCAATTTAACAAGACCATGTTGTCCGTAAATAAATTAGTCTGAAACACATGCAAAATTATAAAGAACTTACCAACGTTTCTATTTTTCACTTTTTTTTAGGGACCGCATCTTGAATGTAAGGATTTCGGTGTGTATTCGATTGTATTTCCTTTAACGAAATATCTTACTACTCTAAAAAAATTTTCTGGCAAAAACTCCGATAAATGATCTTTTTACTAATTTGTATTCCAAAGAAAACTCCGACATGTGATCAATTTTCTAAAAAGTTTTTATAGGGCTAACGTTTCGATTTTCACTTTTTTTTTTTAGGCGAGCGGATCTTGGAAATTCTTTACACAAATCAACAAATCAAAAGAAATTTTGTAAGATCACGAGAAGTAAAATTACAAATTAATGCTCAAATAATAGGAATGATAAAGTATGCAACGAACTTTTTTTTTTTGGTAAAATCACAAATATGTTTAAAGCTCTTTAAAAGGGGAGCTATCACAATGATATTCGATTTATAAATATCAAATACATAAAATACGTTAAAATAAATATTTATATTTATTAAGAATACATTTTTTTCAAATTCATCTTTTATTATTATTATAATTTCTCACTAATTAATTGATGCATATTATATTGTAGATAAAGGTAAAATAAATTCGATAACCTTCCAAATTTGGATACACTCCAATAATAGAAATATAATAAAATCCTGAATATTATTGATTAACATTACACAACTGAATATCAGTAAAATTACAATAGTTCTAGTGATTTACAATGCAGTATCACCGTACATATAAATAAATGTGCTGCAAAAATAATTACACAAAGTTATTGCCTTCTCCTTTCCCTTGTTATTTATATTAATTTATAATATCCAATATGCAACTAAATATAGATAATATTGATTTACCAAATACCAATAATTCGTTAAAAGGATTTTCTCAAATTATTCAAAATTTTGATAAAATTAATATAAATGAAATAGAACCTATACCTCAAAATATTCATGAAAATATTTTTGAAGAAGATTTAAGTATCATAATTGATGAAATGGTTAATCTTATTTTTAAAGGACTAAATGAAGGGAAAGATGAAGAAATACTAAAGAATTATATAATAAATTATATTAATAATCACAAGATATTAACACCAGAAATTTATAATTGGCTTTTAAATAACCAATATAATTCAAATTCAATCTGTTTACTTGGATATTTTAATTATTATGGAATTGGAACTATTATTAATAAGAAAAAGGTAATTGAATTATATCATGAAGCAACAATATTAGAAAATAGCGTAGCTCAATTAAATCTTGCTGAAATGTACATTCATGGAGATGGTGTTGATATAAATAATGATTTAGCTTTTGAATTGTATGAAGAATTAGCAGAAAAAGAAATTCCAAATGCGATAGATAAGTTAGGATACTGTTATGAAATGGGAATTGGAACTGTTACTAATTGGCAAAGGGCATTTGAATTATTCCAAAAAGCAGCAGATTTAGGAAATGCGAATGGAATGAATAACTTAGGTAATTGTTATTATAATGGAATTGGGATTGATATTAATGATTATAAAGCGTTTGAATTATATCTAAAGGCAGCAAATTTAGACAATTATTTGGCTCAATGTAATCTTGCTTTAATGTATGAATATGGAAATGGTATTGGAAAAAATATAAATCAAGCAATTTATTGGTATAATAAATCTGCAAAACAAGGATACCAATATGCTCAAAATAAATTAAAGGAACTTACAGCATAAAGAAATATCAATGTATCAACTAACTATATCATATTTATTTTATATAGATACTTAAATTGTACTTTATAATTTTTATTTTAATAAAATGGATTTGAATAAGTTGATTTCTTTTATATATTTAGTTTTTAATATAAATAATATTTTGTAAATAGAAACCATCATTTTATTAGTTTATCTTCATTTTCAGTATAATGTAATAGGTCATATTTGATAGAGCATTCAAGGGAGTCTCTATAAACACGGTAGACTTGAAATTGTATTTTGATACGACTGGAGCATTTCACAAAGTTATTTCATCTGATACGTTGCATATATGGAATTTTTTAGTCCTCCAATGGTCATGTGCTTGATACTTATTACCATTTAGTGCTAACAACAACGTCAAATACTGTAAAGCAATAAAAAGTTCTCACAGTTCATTCCCACTACCTTATACATACCATGGACAGACTTGTTAATTACTGTTCATAACTCGAAGTGTCAGTTGATACGGGTGGCTTAACTATGACATGAATACTCTTCTTAGGCAGTTTCTCAGACCAGTAGCCTGCAATATCAATTTATTGATGACAGCTCATCGTTGTCTTGTAGTGAGAGATTCTTCAACTGGATGCTAATAGAAATCATTAATCCAGTTTGTAGGAAAAGCTATATATCGGAACATGGACTAGTATTGAAAATATTAAACTTTCCTGTTTAAGGGATAGTCACAATCGCCAGCAATTTCCATCGTCCATAGCTTAATGTCTTAAGCGTCAGAAAGTATTTGCAGTCATGTTTTCTTTGACAAGACAGAGTAATGTGATAGACATTTTTGGATTAAATAAATATTGTGTACAAAGATAATGTGATAAAATTTTTATTTGCGCAAAAATACTGAAGGGCACTATATATAGCTGTTGCACAAACTTGATGTGTGATCATTTGTTTGTAACACAAGAGTACAGTTCGTCTCAGTAATCCCTACAAGAAAGTATCGTTAAAAATGTTACTAAAAAGTCCAGTTCGTAATTTCGTCTGGAACTCCTATAAGAGTAGAAATGTTTCTTACTTAACATACATCACACCACCCATTCACCTCTTGTATAACTGTCAGTGATTAAGAATATTTGGAATGGAAAATTGAAAAAAAGGATAAACTGTTAGTAAGAAAATCACCTCCAAGAATTGAACTTGGACACAGAAATTGTGGAACCAATGGTGATGGATATTGTTGAGTTAATAAGTTATTAAGGAAAGAACTCATCAAAAGGAACAAAATAAAGGGTATCACATGTGAAGAATGAAATCACATGAGATAGATCAAATGATCAAGTAAGGGTAAATTTTTACAAGACAAAGGATCTCTCTGACACCAATCAGCGCGGTGCAATGCTTCATGGGTGATTCAAATGATCCCCTTGTAAAAATTATCTATCTAAGAATGGTCAAGTAATCCCAAGTTGACCAAAGGGTAAAGATTACATCTCCATGCTATATTTGGTAAGCAATGGATCTAGCTACGTAATATAAAGATTATTTAACTAAATTATTGAGAAATTAAAAGGATAATAATATTTACTAAATAGATTACTCTATAAAGTAAAGAATAAGAAAAGATGAGAATATGAATTATACAGTTAAGTAAATAAAGAAAATGAAAAAGAATTGATAATAATATATATAATAAATAGTAAAGAAGATTTGATAATAATATGGATAATAATAAATGTGCAAAATAATGAAAAGTATTAGAGAAATGAAGAGTAGGGAGATGGGAAAGAGAAAAGATTGTAGTACACATGAATTTTAATAAATGAAAAATTAAGACAATAATATTATTGAGAATATTTGTATGTATTAGAAGAATGATCAAAAGAACATAAAAGAATCCAGCAAGCAATGGTAAATATTGAGAAGTTTGAGAAGTTTCAATGAGTTGAGGATTATGGTAACATTTATTGATGGGAATTTCATTAAAAATAGTACTGATAATGTTTGGGCACAATTGATAAGACATCTTGAATTATATTTTGAAATATTGGATTGAAATTTATAGTTGAATTGAGACAAATAATATTTGAAGTTAAAAAATAATATGAAATTTTGATTTTTGATTTTTTCCTTAAGGAAGATTAAGGGTATATATATATTTGTAAAAGTCTTTTGAATACATAGTGACTAATACATTTGATCAGAAAAAAAATCAAGATCATGCATTGAGTCACATTATTATATCAATTAATCTATAAGTATTTAACCTAAACTAGTAATATGAAATAGCTTAATGGTGACTAATAATGTACAATTGTGGCTTATAATACATAGACAATATGATTTATTCTCCCCATAAACAAGTTATTATCGGACGATTACCAATATGATTACCAGTAATCTTTTTTTCATTTGAATACTTGATATAAAATTATAGATCAGAGTCATCAATCAGATCTAGATCTCGGGTTGCCATTTATACAATATCAGTAAAGCTAATATAAAAGTTGGTTTACACTATAGTGTCACAATACACGTAAATATCTAATCCATATTTACGTGTTCGACGTGTAACTGGCAAAGCACGTGTTTATTTAGCGGAGGAGAATCAAACTAGAACAATATATAATATAGTTCTGTTTTACGATGTACCAGAGTATCGGCACATATTTACTCCTTTAGGATTAGCATGGAAATAAAATAGTGGGTTTTAATTTACAAAATGATGTCTGACGAAATTCCTTCCAACGTTAAAAAATAGTCAGCTCTCCACGTTAAAGTCTCTTTGGAGTCTAAAAAAGAGGACTCTGATTTCACTCGGATAGACATTGAAAAAATTATGAAAAAAAATCTAAATGGAAACTCATTTTATGATTAACCCAAGATAAACTTTTGCAGCTTTTTAGTATGGATTATAATGCGGCAGATTCTATTTTGGAATTCGTGCAACAACTTAGGAATCAGAATAATATTGATGTGGGAGAAATATGGATGTATTAAATTTCCAAGTTAAGCAATAAGTTGAATAATAGCAGAAAGGAGATCTTACTAATTTTTTTTTATAAGTTGACCGCATGTAGAATTAAGAATGTCGGTAAAAATGGGCATTTCTTTTATCATTCCATCCGTATCTGGCATAACAGTATTTGAGATTTTGTGTATGGATAATTACGCAATACAATAAAAAAAAATAACTTGAAAGGTAGCAAGAAAGCAGTCATGAGTAACAATAGTAGTCAATATTTTTTTGCGGGAACCTCTATTTCAAATCTCAAGAATAGTTATGCACAATAAGGTATGACACACATTATACCATCACTAGTTGAAAAAGTTTGATATCTTAGATTTATAGCATGAATATATTAAGCGTATTTTCTACTTCAATCTGTACATCAATAAAACATATTTGGTACCATCTGACGAGGTATTGAGTAAAATTGGACCGTACGGTAACGCAAATTAGTACTTATGTGTGTTTTTTTTTGTTTGTACGTATATTTACAGCTAATCAATTTTTTTATACTAGTACGTACGAAAAGTTTTAAAATTTTCGTACTAATTTGAGTTTTTGTCCTACTAATTAGAAAATTAAATGTTAAATTATAAAATTAAAAAATTCTTTGAAAATAAACTAATGAATTTTCATTCCTTTAATATATTCAGCTTCATAATAATAAAACTGATCATTAAAATAATAACTAAATTTTATTGGTTTATTTATAGTTAAACATTACTCAAATATTGTGTGCAACATAAGGCCAGTTCATAATTGATTGAACGGGATATTTGGTCGGTTGCACTAAAAATTCAGACCAATAAATTTAACTGTAGAATGACCAACTGACCGTTCAACGTGAACCACCAAAAACGTAGGTCGTTTTGGTCGAGTAGACAAAAATACTGACAAAAATAAACAAAGCCTTATGTTTATCAATCAAACCAACTCAAAATTGAACTTTGATCATGAGATTAGAGTAACATGACCAAAAAAGCCGATCGAACAATTATGAACTGGCCTATATTCATCTCAAAAATTAATCACATAATGTTACAATGTAAAATATTAGTACGAAAAAATCAAAATTTATTTTTAAAGGTCCGTCTGACTGAGTACGGAAAAATTTTAATTTTTTTTTTTTTTTTTGAACGTCCGTACTAACTTGTATTACCGTACAGTACAAATTTACTATATACTCGTGATAATGTGCTTGAACGATCTCTTCTAATACTCCATCAATGATAATTGATAAATTTTAGCCGATCAGCGTAACCCTATGGAAAAAAGATGTTTTGAGCCTCCAGATTTTATTCATCGGAATTGAAACTCGTTTGACCAATTCATATTACTTGTAATTAAAATTGAAAAGAATGACATACAGAAAAATTTCAAGATTATCCTTTACGGCAAATGATATTCATTAGTTTGTTTAGTATTCAAAATAAATTTTCGAAAATATTCAATCACGAGAATTTATATTATGGTGTACAAATTAAAAGGAGAAAATTTTGCTTAACGTAAAAAAGAATAAGTTTTTCAGACGATTTACTTTCCCGAATATATTTATTTATTTATTTTCAACTTTATTTAAATTCTAAATACGATTATTTTGTAAATGGGAAAAAGTAAATTTATCTTTTTTATTGTTTCTGTATTGCTAAAGCTATTCTTTTTAATTTACAAGATTATTCTAATAAATATAGATATATGTACAGTATATAATCAATTGATTATAATATAAACAAATATATCAATAGAAAATAATTTTCTAAGCTTTATTAATAATTATATTTTAATTAAAATGAGTAGTAGTAATTCAAAAAAACTCATCGCTATTAATTTTCCTACACAATTTGAAACACTTCACATTCTTCTATATCAAAGAAGCCTTCAGTAATTCTAATCGATTTTTCATAATGTCTTTTTGTATTAAAACAACATATATAACTCCATATAATAAGATCAACTTCACCAAATGATGGACCACAATAAGGATAATTTGTTGTAGCATAAATCTCATTCGCTACACGACTTAAAATATAATTACCAATTTTATTATTGCTAAAAGAAAATATAAAACTATCTTTAGTAGCGCCGTTACTGCCGTCTGATTTCCATATATTTGGATTATACCCTCCAAGAATTTCGTTACTATCTTTCACTTTAACACATGTTACTGTGCGAGGTTTATTATTGCAAATTAAATGAAATTTATCTCGTGAATGTCCGTCACGAGATGCGCGAAATAATAATTTAAATTCATACGAAGAAGTCAACTTGTCCGTGATTTCTAATCTATCGATCCATTTTGAGATTAATTCAATATGTTGATAAGTTATAATTTTTGAATCAATAGTTCTCTTATTTTCTTTAATTATACCATATTCCGATGCATCAATAGGATCTGAAAGACTTAAAGGAAGACTTGAAAAAACATATTCTGATTTATCAACTGGTTTGTTATTAGGAACTGAAAGACTTGAAAAAGCATATTCCGATTTATCAACTGGTTTGCCATTAGGATCTGAAAGACTTAAAAAAGCTTTTAATAAATCTTTATATAAATTTTTGGGGAATATTTTTTCATAAGGTAACACTTTTTCTAAAAATTCTTTAGAAGTTAAATTATAAAATTTAATAAATGGAATACATCCTTGTAAAATATTCTTTAAACTTTTAAAATTATCTTTTGAAAGGTTTGTAAGGTCAGAGGGAAGGTCGGGATTTTGAGCAAGACCCCATTTAAGAACATATTCCCAAATTTGAATTTCACTCATTTGACGATTATCACTTTGAATAATTGTAACTAAAAGTTTTTCTGGGATTGAAGAAAAATTCAAAGAATTAAATATCTTATCTGGTCCTTTAGAAATTAAATCAGTACAATATTTTTGAAGTTCCAAGAAAGAATCATTCTCATAGCTTGTTTTACAAATCAAATTAAAATTTTGTTCCATCCAATTTGTTTTATTTTCAATCAAATAAAATTGTAGATAAGTGATTAATTCTTGAAGATTTAGTACGCTAGCAGCAACTAAAATTTTAATTAAGTCTAAAGTATCATATTCGTTCAAAGAAAGTTTTCCACCGTATATATATCTAAAATAAAGAAAATATTCTTAATAAATAAAATATTATTAAAATAAAATTTATTCAATCGTCTTTTAAAAATTAATTACCTTAAAATTATTTGAAAAATTTCTGGTAAAATATTTGATAATTTAATATGTGACAAAGTACCATCATTTTTCTTTTTATTAGTTGACAAAATTCTTCGCAAGTAAGGAGAACGATAATGTAAAATAACCATGTGAGCACGAAAGACTTTTACGTAAGGGTCATTACCAACTTCAATAGTAATATCATAATATTCTTCATCATTTAAAATTTCAAGTAAATTTTGTGATAATTTTGGTAAAAGTTTATTATCATTCATTCTTTATAAATTTTTTAACGTTAGCGAAAAGAGAAGTATTAATCCAAATGCGTAAATGTTAGACCTTATATAATTGTCATTGTACTCTGTGCAACATAACATTATATTATGGACTAAAATAAATATGGTTAAACCTCCTGCATCTTTCGTATAATTCGTGTGTAACAAAGAATATATATTTATCTCGTTGCTGCGTATGAATAAAAGGCGGTGATTGGCAAATTAAATTTTTGGTTTATTGCGTTAAATAATAAGATAATTGTCACATGTTCAAGATATTTATGAGTTTCAGTGCAGTAATAACTAATAAAATTTATAGTATTACTAATAATACAAATTGAAATAATATGTAAATATGACATAAAATTTGGTATTATCCTTCGCCTATAATCAGTGTTGATAAATAATAAATTTTTTGATAGTATCGAGTAAAATCTATTTGAACAAAAATACAAAATAATTAATACAGAATTAATGGAAATAATTTCAGTTTAAATTGATTTTTAAGTGACCAATCAATTCTTTTGGCAAGTTCGTAATTTTTTAAAATATCGTAAATATTATGCAACGTGAATATTCTTTAAATAAAGTAAACGAGTTTTTTCATCCCAAAATTAGATTTTTAGGTAGTAGTGGTAATTGTACCTCCTCCGTCTAAAAAAAAAAAAAGAAAAAAAAAAATACAAGAGAATTTTCTTATTTCCACGAGATTATAAGATTTCATTTTTTTATTCGTATCGACTAATTTTGAAAACCGTAATAATTAAATTTACGCATCATAATTTATAGAAAATATAATAATTTATAAATCTATAAAATTCAGTGGGGAAAATTTTATATTAATCATTTGTTTATTCATAAAATTTTTTCTATCTGACGTTATATACAAAAAGTGTATCATTTAATCAGACAATGTTAGTATACTACTTTGATTGTAGCAGTATTTCAAACTACCGGACTATTATATATTAATTTAAATTCGCTTCTACAATATTTTGACTATAAATTTATAATGGATTAATGTATATTTTTGACATTTAGTATACAAGTTCCAATAATTTCATTTATTAACGTTATGAACCAACAAATTGGTTTAATCCATTCTATGTACATAAGAATCAAAAGGACAAAAATGGAAAGACCTTAAATAAAGTATTTTAAAATTTTAAAGTAGCTCATTGTTTCACATTAATATGCATTCCATCGATGATAAAATTACGTTACCGTACACGTTATAATAGTTTTTAATGTAAATATGCCATAATTCAGGTCATTGAATCACTTTGAGGTTTTGATGATAATATCAATAACTTGTAAAAAATTGAGAAATTTGAGAATTATTACTTACCACAATTACAATGAGCATAGCATTTGTAGCAATATTCACAAGCTTCTTTATTACTTATGGCGCCTTCACCAAATCACGCGATACAGTGACAGCTATCCCCATACATTTTGCCAGTACTTACACAGCAATAGCAGCCTAATAATAAATAATAATAAATAAATTATAATTAGTTTATAGTCTACGCATAGGAGAATATTAGGCAAGTTATATCTCATATCAAAATCTCAAGTGATTCAACGACCAATTTTACTCACACATTATTTATATATACGATTTGTAGAAGTAAGGAGAATACTGCCGTTTTGAATATTATTTTCAAATGATGAGATTAGATTGTACAATTATTACGATCATTTAAACGAAAAAAGGCGTTAAGTCTTATGTCATGATTTTCCACATTTGAAAAATCCTCGTGTTCATATAATCACAAATTAAATAATATTATTTTATCTAATCATTATTAACAGTGAACGCCCGATATAATGAACTTTTTTTGGAAAGTTGATTTTTGTTAATTTAAATAGTCTATAAAAATATTTTGTTCTCAACATATTGTAAATCTTTTTATCTGCCCTTTGATCATTTGTTACGTTAAATTAAAAATTATTTAAAGTTGAGAATTTTACAATTCCCAATTACCATGACTCGGCACATAATAGTTTACTTTAAACCAGTTATGGGATTCCAATTAAAAAAAATTTGGACTATTGGGCTTGGACTAATTTAATTGGAGATAGTCCATTCCAAGTCTGATAGTTCGATTGAATTCTTATAGTCCCAGTACTTTGAGTTAATTCATTAATATTAATAATCTAACAATTTTATTTCAAGCTTAATAATTTTTTGTAAATAAATTTAATTAGCTGATTATTTTGATTTTTCTAAATCTTCAACCTAAATTGTTATATATATGATTATTTAGAATAACTAGTAATAGTATAAAAGTGACAATTTATCCAATAAAATTTGGATTTGGACTTATCAAATTCCAATAGTTCAATTGTTCATTGCCCCAAAAAGTCAACATTACAACTTTCTAATAAGAAATAAATAATCAAATTCAAAATTATTCTTCCTTTTATCTTTCATCCTAATCCTTGTTGTTTCATACAAATAACTGAATTTAATCAAGAATGATCGTTACTGACGAATAACTAGATTAGGTTGAGTGTGGCGACTTCATCGCCACCAGATAGATTATTGTTGAAAACATAAGTGATTAGGTCTTTGTTCATGATTATTTATTTACTATAAAAAAAAATTGTAATTCCAAAAAACTTTAAAAAGTTTTGAAATAAATAATAGCAAATTTATTTATTTTTATTTATAAAATTAATACAATAAAATTTGCCAAAATCTGGTTAAAAACTGATTATTAAAATCGGAAAAAGTTGTTATTAGCCAGTAATGAATATGGTGACATTAGTTTATTTGAACTATCATACTTTTCAATCGATTAAAAATCACTTGATTCCCAAGATGAATTGTTTTTAGTTAATAAAAAAAAGAATAAATTATTTTATTATTGATTTGTAATAAATAATTACTAGTAATTAATTTAACAAAAATTTAAGATATTTACTAAATTTCCAATGTGATCTATTAATATTGTTCTATTTCAGTAAGTTTCTTTCATTTTAAAGCTACCATAATAAACGTAAAATGGTAGAAAAAGAAGTGGCTTGATTAATAATATTTAAAGAAAAAAAAAAATAATATTGTTAAACGAATTAATTAAAAAAATTGGCAAAAAACAATTTAGTATGGCAAGTGGTAGTGGTCAAAAGTGTGTAGCAAAACATAGCATGTGCATGCTATGTTTTGTAGCGTATATACATTATATTTCATGGAAGGCTACCCCTGTTCTGTCTGTTAACATGCAATTTCAGGGGTAACCTGTTGCAAAAAATAGCGTTTAATACACTATATTTATATCAATAAGCAGTAAAGTATTTATAAAAGTCTATAAAATGAAAATTGTAGATGACTTTTCATCTATCAGTGTCAGAGATACGAGAATGCTACCATTGGATGAGCTATGATTCATCTTTTTATGACCAATAAATGGGAACCTGTCTAGCAAAACAAGGGGTTAGGACCAAATAATTTTTTTTTGAGATTTTATTATAACTGTAATTTTTAGTGAAATTGACATATAATTATTATATAAACTTAAAAAATTTTTTTGAGACCAAATCCCTTATTTTGCTAGACCGGTCCCAAATGATGAAACACCTCCCTACTAAAGGTAGATTTTGATATAACTCTATCTTTTTGAACAGAATCGTCATCTGAACATAATTGCCTCCCGGCCAATTGTGGCGATCTGTGCACATCTGTCTATACAGCCACTTATATTCAGCCAACTTTTTACTGCTAAGCTTCCGCTTGTTATCTAATCACAAAAAAAAAAATAACTAAAAATAAATATATTAAAAATAAACGAATAATAATAAAATAAAAATAAAATAAAAAAAAGTAAATAAAAAAAAATCATCCCGTGACAACATCAAGCACGGACAGATGAAAATCATCAAATACATATGTCAATTATGTCATGATGTAAAAAAAACTGATTAGGCGTAATATGCAATAGCAGATCATTTACTATTTAATTTTACCAAATTTTTATAAATATCTCTTTTTTCCGTATTTTAATCAAAAATCCGTATTTTATATTAATTGGAAAAAATGCCTGTTCAATTTTCTACAAATTATATTGATTAATTGAAGATAAGCCAGAGTGGATAGAACAAAATTTCGGATTAACTCATCAAATTAGTACAAAATCTAATAATTTATTAGAGCTTCAAGAATATTGTTCAAATTTAATGGCTCAACATCCTGAAAAAAATATTTAATTCATTTGATTTTATTTTACTTTCTGAAAATTCTTTAGTTTCACTTATTAAAAGAGATGATTTACAAATGAAAGAAATTGGAGTATGGGAACAAGTAATAAAATGGGGACTTGCACAAAATCCGACTATCGCTCCAGATCCTAAAACTTGGTCAGATAATGATTTCGAAACAATGAAAAATACTTTACAAAACTGTTTGCCTTTAATTAGATTTTTCAGTTTATCATCTAGAGAGTTCTCACAAAAAGTTCGACCATATCAAAAACTCTTAGATCAACAACAATATGAAGAATTATTAACTTCTTCCGGTAGTATATTTAATGTCAATATTTTACCACCAAGAAAAATTAAGATTAAAGAAATTAAAATTGATGATTCCCAAATTAATGATTCAAATTCTAATATTATTTCAATTGTTTCAAAATGGATTGATAAAGTGGTTACAAATGATAAAGAACCATATTTACCATATAAATTTAACTTAATATTAAGAGGAAGTCGAGATGGATTTACTCCTAAAAAATTTCATGAATTATGTGATGGTAAACATAAAACTGTTACTTTCATTAAAATAAAAGGAACCGAAGAAATACTTGGTGGATATAATCCTTTAAGATGGCAATCTATCAGTAGTTATGGTAAAACTGAAGATAGCTTCATTTTTTCTTTTAAAAATAAGCATATTAAAAATGTAATTATTAGTAAAGTAAAAGATAAAAAGTATGCGTTATGTTATAAATATCTACATGGTCCACAATTTGGTGGTGATATTGTTATGTCTTCTTCCAATGAATTTATCGATTATGAGACAATTTCTTATCAACAAGATGATTATGAAAGTAAATTAAGAGATTCTGTAGGTGAGTTTTCTATGGAAGATTATGAAGTATTTCAGATAGTTAAAAAATAATTTGAATATTATCCATATTATTATTATATTGTAAATTGTGAAAGTTTTAGCATATTATATACAATACGTGATCTATATTTTTTTGTAAAATGAACTATTTTTATCTTTGATTAAACGTTAGTTTATATTTCATACTATTAAATTTATAATCAATTACGAATTTAATAATTATTCATGTAAAGAATAATTAAAATGTTAAAATGTTGTAAATGTTAAAGTATTGAAATTTTTGCGAGTATAAATATTTAACTTTTTCAACGTAGGATCACGTGATTGGATAATTAACATACGGTATTCCTCTCAAAATCTTATTTTAAAATATATTGTTATATAACTCAAATACATAATTAATAACTTCCCTTTATTTCAATCATGGTGATAAAAGATGATTTGAAACAGATGACAAATTCAAAATTACATTGAACAACTTCGGGTGCTATGTAAGGAAGATTTTCATATATACTTGTTGAAGATTTATCAGCAGGTTCACAAAATCCATGATCACTAATATACTAGTAATCATTTAATTGTGAATATAATAAATTTCCAGAATATAAATCTCTATAAATTGCTTTCTCATCATGAACTAACTAATTGCATTAATTATTGTATAAGTAATATTAATTTTATCTTTCCATGTAAGTTAATTATGATTTTGGTGTAAATATTTTCTTAAACCTACATCCATTTTCTCTATTACAAACATATAATTTTCATTTGATGGATTTTGCGTTAAATCATACCATAACATCGAACAGCTGCCTATTTTTTTACTTATAGTTAAATGTGATTTAACCTAAAAGGCAATAATTTGTAAAAATGCTCATATTAATACAAAGTCTGCATAATTTTATACAATAAATTTAGAATATAATTATGCAAACCTCTTTAAACCAACTTTGATTTGCACTTTAAACATTTCTAACATTTTAAGTACTACTTTTACCACTATGTTTTGCATTCCATCTCTTTTTAATTGTTTTTTTTCAGAATCCCATTCATCATAACTTCCATTGACCCAATCTGCTGTATAAATTTTTGAGAATCCACCTTTTTTAAATATTTAATATTTTCTAAATTACTATATGGGATCCATTTAACTATTATATTTGGTCTAGTTGTTTCCAATTGACATTTCTGTATTAAATTATCAATATCATCATTCCCGGATGTCCAATTTGTAAAATTTTCTTTTAAATAATTTCGAATATAATATTCACAATATAGTATGGCTAAACATTCTTGGTAAAAAATAACTTTAACTCGTTCATAATTTTTAGTTAACCATCTTATTGCATAAGTTTTGTAAGAATTTTATCAGCAACAACTGTTTGTCGTTGGAATTCAAATTATTTGTGTATATCATTGTAAATATTAGTATCTGCTAATGTTGTTACTCTAGTAATTGTTGCACCAATTAATTCATATCGAAGAGTGGGCATAATGTAATCAATAAGAAAGAAAGAAATAATTATTTTAAGTTCATTACTCCGAGATAGATTAGTAAAATGCAAATTGTTGGTCAAAACTTTATTATGTATCCACATAACATAAATTTTGTTGGTTGTGACCTTGAGGCGTAATATTTTACGCCTCATAACCAAAAAAATAAAAATATTACTTTAACAAATTTTGATTGTCATAACTTTAATGAATAGATAGTATCCATATTAATAATCAATAATTATATAAGCAAAAAATTATTTTGTTCTTATTTTTAAATATTATTTAAAAAAAATCAATAAAAACACGATTGATGAAAAGCCAATTTAGTTATTTTCAATTGAATTTATTTCAAATAAACAACGTGGCGAATAATGAACATGAAAGATTATAAGAAACCATCCAATATATTATTTCCGTCTACTACAAAAGTCATATCTAAGAGAAGAATTGATGTAATGATTGATCATAAATATAGGTTTAAATAAAAATATATGATTTAATAAGTTTGAATGAAAGAAATTATTACGAATAAGCAATATATCAGGCGCAAGTATTTCAGGGGATTTCATATTATGGCACCAAATTATTTATATGAAGATTATTCTTAATTTTAAGAATGAAATCATATCATCAATTAGATAGCTATAAAAACTTTACTTTGACGAAAAATAATCCCAAAAAATTTGTTATGTGTGTATTAAAAGTAAATAAATAAATTGATGACTTATATATAATAAACATAAATAATTAATTTAGTTAATAAATTCTAATATGTTCTGTAATAATTACCGTTTACTTTTATATTTTTTCTTTCTTTTTTTTTCTAAACAATTCTAAATAAAAATAAATAAAAATAAAATAATAACATTTCTCAGTAAATTAATAGTGTTATTTTTTCGCTTCTGGATTTTTTTATATAAATCAATTATCTCAAGAATAATATATAGATTTTTTTTTCTAAAATAGAGTTATCAAAAAAAAGTAAAGATTTGAAAAAAGATGAAAATCTTGGTAAATAATGAATAATGATTATTTTTAATAAGCAAAAAAAAAATAAAAATAAAAATAAAAATAAAATATAACGGAATGGTTTATTCATTTTCTTGTAAAAAAAAAAAATAGATTTATTTATTATTAAAAAATATTTAATAACGTTCATACAGAATATGTTTTTTTATGAAAAAATCAATAAAATATATAATTGTTCATTGTAAAAAAATTACTAAGTACAATTATAAAATTTAGATAACATTCATACAAATTTTTTTTTTTTTTTTCAGAAAAAACCAACAAATAAGATATCACTCTTTTTTTAAAAAAAATTTTAAAAAAATATAATAATAAATTTTTATTTCTTTGTTGAAATAATAATAAATAAACACAATGCCAGCAAAACTCGCCCTAGTTGTGTAATTCATTCAGTTTCTGAATGAGATATCATATTTGTTGTGAAAGAGGCTAAAATTATTATAAGGAAAGAAGATAATAACAACAATGAACTTAAAAATAACTGCTTTTTTCCAAGTTTCAAAATGGATACTAGATTTTACGTCTGGTGATGTACTCAGGTTTACGGGAAAATTTGATCTTAGTGAAGAACCTTTTCATGATGATATTTTGGAGGCAACTCATAAAATTTCAATTAATTGTTTAAAAAAAAGAATTATTTTCTAATAAAATAAATTAATTCTAAACTATTATTTACGAAAAATGCTCAATTTCCCTCACAAAATTATACTCTTTTTTTTTTATATTCAATGTTTTATTTTTATGAGAATTTGCAAAATATTAAATCTATAATTCTATAATCAAATTTATACAAGATATAATAATTTATACTCTAAATAAATATTATTCTAATTAATCTTTTCATTATATTTCCACGCTTTCTGCAGATTTATTGTGAAAGAAAATATATTCTATATCATTTTATTCATTAAAATAAGTTGACTTTATTGCTCAATTACAAACTGATTTTGTTCATTTATAGTAAAAAAGTTTTATAATAACTAATTTGTTGTTTTTCACTTTCATTTTCAATTGAAGCCCTATAAAAAATTAAAAATTTAAAGTTTTAACAAACTTTTTTAATTAAAAAAAAAAGTTTTAATTAGAAATAACATACTAATATTAACATCAACTTAAATTACTTAAATTTGATTTATACTAAAATATATTTTATAAAAAAAATTCATACGATGACGTCATTATACATACTGTGCACGAAATAATTGCGGTACTGCGGTACTACGGCTAGAAATATCATCATATTTTTGGATGATCCTTTTGTAAATGAATTAAGTAATCGAGAAGTATTCGAGTTTTAGAGCAACCATCTTTAGATTTGTCCGGAAAGAACAAAGAATGGGAATTATTGAGGGAATATATAACGTTAATTTTAATAGATTTTCGAATAAGAAAGATTATAAGAAAGTAATAGAAAATTTATGGAGTTTTTGTTACGATAAAATTCGATCAAGGATATGGTTACGAAGATGTGAATCAGTTGCCGAAATAGAAAATGAACGAGGTGTGGGAAAAAAAAAGATTTAAAAAAGAGGAAAATAACTAGCAAATAAGATGAGGACGAAATGGTGAAAAACAGAATAAAAAATAGAAAAACAAATGAAAATGATAAAAATTCAAAAAAATTTCAAAAAAATATTAAATTAGTAACGAAAGATAAAATGATAAGTCAAATTGTTGAAGGAAGTTCGATAAAAAACAATTGGATTATTGGAGTATGGTAGTTTAATTTTATAATTTTAGTTTAGAGTTAGAATAGATTATATAAATTTTTTTTTAGTAGCTTTTAGATTGAACTTAGTTATAGAGAATATCATAATGTAAATTATTTTATTTTCTAGGTGTTTAGAAAATTAGGTAATCAATTTAATTATTGTTCTTAATTAATAAACGCGTTACTATTTTAAAATAAGAAACAAAAAAAAAAAAAAAAGTAATCGAGAAGTATAACTAGCTTGTGGATGAATAGTTGATTGGTCATTTTTAACAGCTAGAAGGATCGGGAACAAGAATTAAATAGTTATATAATATAAAACGGAAATGTAGGAATTTTATTAATTATAAAATAAATGATGATTTATATTTTATACATATTTAAATCTAACGTTAATACGATTTCTGTTCTTCAAAGTTAAAGATAATGATCTTTTTTTTATCAAAATATGATAATTGCGGATACTGTTTCATCTTTTTGGCGAACATAAATGTTATGATATCTCAGTTGGTTTCATGTAATATGTCGATATCTAACTTTTCAATTATTTATTTTAAATTGTTTATTTTATTAACATAAAAAAATTATAATATTATACTACAGTAAGGCTTTATTAAAGAAGTTCATCGTTTATTATTGTTGGTGTGTAGATCTCACATTTCTGAAGAAATTTTGATAAAGCTATACTATAAAGCTATAATGAATATATATACAACATTTTCAGAAGATTGCAATTTACAACTGAACGTATATTTGTTTAGTTTAGTAATCCATATGATATTACCCACGTACTATAATATTTATAATATTATTATTGTCTAGACTATTAAATAATAATTGTAATATTCAGTTACTTTTAATATGAATCAATAATATGTTTTTTCCGATATTATAAATAATAAATAATGTATAGTACATAATTTATCCATTTATCTGTAAGCAATATCACATTCCCAAGTATGTAACACTTATTATGATACCTCTATTATCTGTAATGTATAAATCTGTGTCATTATATCTAATTGCTGGAAAAGCTTATGCGGTGATAATTACATCGTTCAAAATTACTTGTAGCTAACTGTCCAAAGCAAAGGTATAGTAAATATAGCAATATTATCCTTTACCTATATTAATTTACTTTAAATTTTATTATTTTTGATATCATATTTTAGAAAAAATCAATAATTTATTTTTTTTAATTTAATAATGTGGATGCATATTACAGATATTACAGTACAAGTTTCAGATCAATCAATTGATGTGACAAATGTGACTCATCTTTATAAATATAAATATTACACATAAGAATTTTTTCTATCTACAATACAATAACTAAATACATATTATACCAATATGCTGATTTTTTGCTGCAAATATTTGTTTTACATCATATAAAGCTTATGTATAAGTGAATACATCAGTGCTACTTATTTATAAAGGTTAAATTGACTACATATTATAAGCCATATATTATTAATCATTTTACTAGTTAATTCTTATTGTAACAAATGTGACTCATATATGATAATCTATTTTTTTTATGAATCATAATAAGCTATTAAATGTTTTTAAAAGTATATATATACCCTTAACTCCCTCAAGAAAAATTCAAATTTCGTTTCAAATACTT
>QZLH01001427.1:0-22616 GCA_003833135.1 Oehlia diaphana
TGCAAAATTGCAAAATTTGCAGAACTTTGCAGAACTGCGTCAAAAAAGTGCAAAAAAAAATACGGAGAACTGCAAATTTTGCAGTTCTCCGCAATTCTGCACCCTAAAAAATTTCCCGATGTTGTGAATTGATTAGTTATGTCTCTCTATAGTTATTTTCAATTCGTCAATCAAGTTTTTTCTCATATTTTGATTGTTAGAGATAGCGTATATCGACTATATTCATATTTCTCTCTGTATGAATGAAAATTTAACTATTATGATATATGGAGATATGTATTCTACTGCATAGTAATATTTCATCCATCTGTTATGGATCACAAGTACTGTTTCTAATCCTTTGGTTTTTTGATCTTGTTTACTGAATATTATCGAATAAACCTTTGATTTAATATCCTGATTTATAAAGTATTTCTGACAATAATCTATATTAATTTCTAATATAGTCATAATATCGATGTTATTTTTTTTTGATAAATTTTAACAAACTGTGAAGTTTTTGTATAGACAGAGTACTAGCTATTCCATCTATATTATGTGCTGCTATGTGTAAATCTAAGTATATCGAATCTTTCATTTTTTGACTATTTAGATTTCTCTTAGTAAACCTTAACCTCTATCTTGCTAGGAATACATTAACGTTTTCTTCATTTGTCAAAGATTTGACTATTTCCTTTAAATTGTTTGGATTTTTTTGGAAATCTTCCTTTTTATACGCTAATTCAGTTATTTCTGGGTGTATATTTTCTGTATTTGTTCTGCTATTCATCTTATGTTTGTTCTGTGTTTGTTGTGATTGTTTGTTACTTACGTGCTGTATGGAGAACAATGCGTTATTCTGATTATTTTTGAAAAGAATGCTCAGAACTTAGCATTATTTTCTACTTTTTAGTCTTTCTCTGTGTATAACTCTATTATTTATCATCTTGTATAACTTTCGCTTTTATTTTTTATTTAGGCCAGCTAAAGAAAAACCTGAATAAAAAAAATTCATCAATATCATAAATATAAAGTATACAAATCTTCACTATTTAAAAATACTATATATATAATATGATATGCAAAATACTGAATGTATATTGTATGTAAAATACTATTATAATACTTTAATCATACTGTAGTAATACTATTCGCAAAATATAGCAATACTAGAATCCTAAATAATACTAATACAACTCATATTTAAGTTTGCGTAAAGTTTATATTAAAATTTTTTAAAAGTTGTATATTATAGGGGTATTTTTAAAATTTCATTATCCTATATACCCCTGTGTTTAATACAACTAGTGATTCGATTTTAATAAAATTTATATCATTAGATTCATCTCGATAGGAGGATTTTAATGATAGTGAAATTGCATTTTTAGCTTTAATATTAACAGAGTTATGTCATAAAATGTATTTTTACTTTAATACTTAAAGTTTACTTGTGAGTTATATTAGTATTATTCAGGGTTTTGCAATACTGTATATTAACTGTATATCTGTATCCATATTTTTTATAGGTAGAAAAATGATAAAATATATGATATTATCAAAAAGGAAGAAAATATATAGATTTTAGGAGGATCCTGAAAATTAAAAAAACTCAGATCTGAATTTATATAAACCTTATAATTAATTTCTGTTTCAAATGTATAAAGTTATATGTAGATTTTAAACTCAAATTTTGCTATTTCGGGATCTAGTGATTGGATTTTAATGATCTTTGGCTTGTTAAATTTGTCTCGATGAGATGAACATTTTGATATATAATTCATCTTTTTAGGTATAATATTGACTGGGATATCACATTTTGAAATTTTAGTTACACAGAATCTAAGTTGTTTTAATAATGTTTGGGGTTCTATTCTAGACTATTTAATATGAATTTGTGAATTTTTATATTAATTATTTTGTTTTTATCACTATTACTAATTATAAAATCCTTATTATACTAAATTTCCTAAATAAATTATTCCATCTATTTTTATATCCATCTATATTATTTTTACTTATACATACAGATTATAAAAAAGTTATTTTTGGTAAAAGTTTTTTCAAAATTTAGTTATATTTTTAATTGGATAATTAAACTTTGAAGTTTTCTGACTGATATTTCTTTATATATAATTATATATTTTTGACTATTTTAATTTACTTAGTTTAGCAATTAAGATACTATATGAAACTCTAGAATTTTGAGAATTTGGAATTATTTAATCATTTTAGTTTTACTTTAAAAAGCTGATTTGAAATTTTAACAAAATTCTTTGATTTTTATTTTTATAAATTAAAAGATGTATCAAAATAAAAAAATTTTTAAGAGTGATAAAAGCAATATTAGAATAAAAAAATGAAATAAAAATACAAATGAAATATTTATAAGAGAAAAAAATAGTATATATTATCATATAAATAATGCCAATTTGCTTTTTAAAAGAGAATTAATTAAATCCTGATGCTAATTTGGCTAATAAGACTGAGTAAATAAAACAATGCCATTTATTGATATGTTTATTATACAGAGCAAGAATTTTTCTTAGTTGATGGTAATATAATATATTATATATATAGTTGATTAGTATTAATAGCAATATAATTGGTAGAATTACAGCTCCGCAAATTACTACAGTTATAAGATCATATGTGTCAAATAACTGGTTTATTAGGCTTATATAATAGATAGTTTTTATACAGCTTAGTAACTGTTTGTATTAATATAAATCACCAATTATTAAATGACTGATAAATATTTTATCTATAGAGTTACTTTTTAACATAATTTTAGCTAAAAGTCCATTATGATCTATCTAAAGTTCTAATTATACTAAGTAATAGGAAATTTTCAAAAAAAAATTTGGATTATACTTTTAAGAGGTGTAATTATATTTTTATATTATAAAATATTTTCTTATAAAATCAATTGTAATTAAAGAAAAGAAATAACTATATGGAAAGTAATTATAAAGAGAATCAACTGTATATATAAATTGAAAAAATTTATATAATAAATTTCTATTTTATAGTTGTTATATTTATTTTTCCTGAATCATTTTAATTTAGATTAGATAATTTAATGAATTTAATATTTTTATCTTTAATTGATGAATATAGTAGTGTTCTTTGGATTGACTCTACTAAAAGGATAATATCTGAAATATTTAATCCATAATACTGCAAAATCCTTATAAGTTTTTACTTAATATTTTGCAGTAAAATTAGGAGACTATTAATTTATATGCTTTATTTCTGCTAGGATATAGATCAATTGATCATTATCTCGAATAATTACTACTAGATATAACTTTTGCCAGTTATCAGTTAGTTAAATGTGAGAAATTTTTTCTTAAAATATTTAATTCTTAAATAGAAAAAAATTCTATCATTGTGATTTCGTATTGATGTTATTCCTCAAGATAAAAAATTTTATTAAGAAAAAAATGTAAGTATTATGTTCCACCCATTTCAACATCTTCTTCAATTCCTCGGATGTATAAAACGTTATTACATCTAAAAAAAAAATTACCATTGGGGTAATGTGAATAAAATGAAATGAATATACCTTATTGAACTAACCTGATCAATACTTCACCAAGAGCGCCAGTTGACTGACCATCAACAAATTCTTCCGTATTTGCTAGCTAAAAAATTAGAAAGTAATTTGTAAGTAAGAAAAGTTATATTAGAATGCAATATATAAAACATTACCTGTAAATTCATATAAGAGTCTACGGAAACGAGAAACCCTTTGTATTCCATGCCCCATTTCAAACGAACCATAACAGGTTTACCTGTTAATTCTTGTAAAAATGGTTTTGGATTTACGGGTTGAAACTATTATACCTATGTTCGTTAGTCATCAAAATTTGCGTTTGTTTTAGTTTTATTAAAATAAACTTACTGCCATGATAGAAAAAATTGAAAAAAACGAATCCTAAGTTCTTCAATAGAAGTTCAAGTTGCGTAATTTTTATACAAAAATCCTATTGGCCATATCATGTGATAACGAATTTTAATTTGTGATCGACCGTATATTATGGTTATAATCCTTAATTCAATATCATCATCTGCTCTGTAATAATTTATGCCAAAAAAATTATGTAATTATTTTAAAAAACTTGCATATAAGAATTAAGATTGATTGTTTTACCATTATTAAGCTAAAATAATATGGTAACAGTGTATCAAAATTATTAACAAAAAAAAGCAAATAAATATTTATTTTTCTCTGTAAAAATTTTTGATATTTTTAACATACGTATGATATATATAGGTAATAAAAAAATAATGTCCCCCGTAGAATTATTTGTAAAATAAGTCTAAAAAAGGTTTAGAAAACAGATTTGTAAAGTTGTGAATATGGTATAGGAAACTCTCCAAATATTTAATTTCGCTTTTTTTTAAAAAAATTCTTTTTGTCTAAGAAAAGATTAATATAAAATTACAAATCAAAATTAAAAGAAAGAAGTATAAGAGAGTTTTAAGAGTTAAGAAATTAAGATTAAAAAGGAATTTATGATATAGGAAATATAGGGAAGAAAGGTTACATATTAATACATAAAGGAATGGAGTCATTAGTTTTTTTAAGTCTATTTGCAGAATTAGAGGTAAAAAAAGTAAAAACCGAATAAATTATAAGAGATAAAACGATTACGGGGAAATTATTAAGGAAATTTAATATAAATCATTACAAAGACAAAATATTATGTGTCCCAACAAATATTATAAATTTTATATTATCCGAATAAATTTAAAAGGAAAAGAAAAAAATATCCACATAATTAATAAAAGGACAATATATATTTCCTTTCAAATCAAAGTAAATCCACAATTTACAATACTTAACCAAGGAAAAAATGAGTTCCAACAAGGATACTCGTTTCTAACACTCATGAAGTTCTATACTTCGCGCAATTCAATTTTTTTTTGTTTTTTCCAGAGCTACTTTAAGAGCTGCTAACCATGCAACCTGAGATTCTTCGTCATCAACACAACAGATATATGTACGCTTTGGTGTGATAACTTTGAAACAATTTTGTTTGGATTTAGAAATTGGATCTGTCTCAATAACATCAAGAATATCCGCAAGATTAATTTTCAAATGAGGTTTAGGATTCTAATAAATTAATATAAATTACAAATTAGTATAATAACATACATTATATGAAAAAATATATGTGTATATATATTTTCTTACTTTGTTCTTATAATTCTTGTAATATAAAAGTTGATCATTCTTCAGCACAAACCACCTTTTCTTCCAAATTTTCTATAATACATTAAATAGAATTATCTAGAATGCATAAACGATTTAAAATAAGTTGCCTTTTCTTTTTCATACCTTATATCTATCCAATTTGTATACAAGTCCTTTGTGAATTGTGCCATCATCCATCCCTTCATCAATCTCCTCATCATCATCTTCCTCTTCCTCTTCAGAGCTAGCCGTAGGACTACTGTCTTTTCTTTCTGATGCAAATTGTCCTGTAATTGGACTTGAAGGAGGAGAAGCATTATTTGGAATTGACGTGTATGATGATGACGCTAAAGAATTATCTCCTTCTACGTTATATTCAGATGATGATTTTGGGATATCAATAGCAGCTGTCCCTTTTTCTGGAGACGTTGAGAGAGAACTATCCATGGCTGGAATCGATTCGGACAAAGGTGATTTATTGGCGATTCGTTTCACTGTAGAAGATTTTCCTTTTATTCCTGACATATCTTCACTATCTGCCTGACTTCCCGTATCATCATCATCTAAGAACTCTCTTTCTTGCACAACTTTCTTGACATTATTTATCGCTTCCACCCATTCATCAAGTTCTTTTTTACTTGCAGCCTGAACGTAATATGTACGTTTATGCGTAACGATACCAAATACATTATGTTTATTCTTAAGTTTAACTTCAGCTACAGCATGAATATCATTCATATCCAAGATTTTAAGAAGTTCATATTCCTAAATAATAAAGGAGAAATTTTAAATGAGAATAAACTTAGGTTAGAATTAAAATCAAAGAATAAATGAATTTTATTACCTTATCACTCTTATAATATGCTAATTTGGTTGATCTTAGCACAAACCATCTGCGTCTCCAATTCTGAAAAAATAAAATATCGCTGATTTAATTTATTAAGAAATATTTTAATGTATTATATAGTAATATTAAAAATCATTATTGTACTTTTCGTCTTTCTTGTTTTTTACTAAGATATCCGGATTTTATTAGATGCTCATGTTGTAGTGTTTCTCTAGCCTCTTCAGGATTCACACCACCTTCAGGTTCAGTTTCATATTCTTGACTATATTCGGCTTGGTTAATACCTTCCTGTTCCGAATCAGAAGTATCAGAGAATGGGGTAATTGTTGTAGTAACAGTAGTAACTGTCTTACTCTATAATTTATTAAAAGATTGACCGATTTAATTATAGAATTAATAGGACTTTAAGAATAAATCAAGGATCTATTATTATTCAAATAAGGTAAAAAAAATAAAAAGAAAAAAAACTAGGTAGATCTAAATTTTAAGAAAATAAAAATACCTGTTGTGCGCTATTAACGTTACCGTTACGTAGAATTCCTACAGGTGTATCCATAGTTTTTTTGTTTACTGCCTTAAGTGCTGTTAAAGCAAAGTAGATGAGTATTTCACCTTTCGGTTAAATAGTAAAAAAGGGTGAAAACAAACAAACATAAAAGCAAGCACTTACTAGAAGTCGGATTTACGATTTGGACAGAAGTTGTCAATTCTGGCATACTTCTATCAAAAATTTGTCATAACCAAATAAATAACTAAATATCTTTTTTGAACCGAATGGGAATAGGTTGAGATGTTAAAGTACAAAACCACTTGATAATGTTGCAACGATTTAGAAGTTTAAATTTGATTGAACTGTCTCTAGAACACTGCGATGTTTAAAAAGATAGTTATTATTATTAAAGGTGAACAGAAACGGAAAGAACGTATGAAGTTAATGAGTAGGTTGACAACTAGAAAAGAAAGAGACAAAAAATGGTGAGAGTTGCACAATAATGTTAAGTTTGAGTGCCGATCTGCTGACGCAAAAATCCTTCTTTAGCATTGGACGAACCAATCAAAATATACTTGTGTATTATTTTTGATCTCCCGGAACAAAGAAGGTAACACCAGAGAGGTCATTTGCTGCGAGAATTCACACTGTGATACATAAATGTTTATCTGTCAAAAGATCGACAGTCAATTTTTACTATAAATAACGAATAAAACCTTTTTTATAATAGAAACCAAAAAAAAAAAATCTAATCCGTAAAACATATTTTATTTCTTAATTTCATAATTTCATTAACTTAGAAAACTTAGAAAAGACCAAAAATTTATATTTCAATTAAAGACATTCAATAGTCTCGTTTTTGACAATTTATGATTTAATTAAATAATTGACATACTTTTTTATTAATAATTAGAAAAACAAGTGATATTCATTTCATATTTCCTTAAAACATTGAATCATTATATTAATTTTGATGATTTCCGAATTTTGGTAAGAATGGATGACATTCTAAATGATAAACATAATGTTTTTAAATATCGAAATCTTAAATCACAAAGATCTAAAAAAAATCGTCGCGGAAAAAATAAATGGATTTTAAAAGAGAAAACCGCAGTGGATTTTATTTCTTATATAGAGGAAAAAAGGTTTTGCATTTATTTAGTGACTTTATAAATTGTGGGCCTGATCTATTATTAAATTAATAAGTGTGGCGCATTCTTCTAGGCAAACTCTTTTACAAAGTGATTTCTTCCAAGAAGTGCAAGGTTCGATAATTTTAAAATTCAATTTAGTTTTAAATTATGTAATATAGAAGAGAATGTTTACATTGAACTAATTACATTGTAGAAACTATCAATAATAAACTTTTCTCTCCACATCGGCCAAAAATCGTGGATATTGTTTGTTACGGAATTGGAAGCATTGAAAAATCAACAATATCACAATACCAATTTGCGCTCGTTTTAATTTTGAGAGATTTATTTGAAGTAAATACTAAATAAACCATAATTCACGTGTCTTTGCAATTATCCTAGAAAATTAAGGGGTTTTTTTTTTCAGATAACAGGAAAAGCTTATGCATACGATCCGGTCTCGACTCCCATTGACTTAGAAATTCTTTTACATTATGAGATAAATACGATAAATGCTAACGAAGTATGTTATTTAAATTTGATAAAATGAATCATTCTTCAAATTAATTTTTCTTTTTAATTTCTTTAATTATACAAGAAAGCAAAAAGACCAATCACGAATCAAACTCTTTTTTACATGCCACATTGTCCACTTGGATTATATAATAACGTGATTGCGTCAAACTGGGAAAGAAATAAGCTGGAAAAGATTATTCTTGTAGGAAACAGATTGGACTTTTACGATGAGACGTAAGGCGAATCTTGAAACGCATGTTGACGTTGACTTATAATCATGTCTAATCTAAAGAATAAACTTTTTTTTTTAAAAGGATGTCAACGACTTTGCTAAATAGGAAAGCTCCATACATAAGCTCTATATCCTTTCTTCCTTATATTTATTTTCCACTTCACATTTTTTTCTTCTATTAGCTATCATCCTTAACTATTCTTTCACGCTTTGACTATTATCCGAAGTGTTCCTTTTCCATCGATTTATTTGTCACCAAAATATGATGACAATCTTTCGATAAACATGCCAACTGGTACATTTGATAACTTATGTTGGCAATGGTTTCCAATTGATGGGGAATTAGAAAAGCTAGATGGAGATATCGAATTTTGGGGCTCAAAAACGACATTGGAAGAAACTGAAGATCTTGAAATACTTTAATAATGATTTTTTTTCTTTATTAAATAAATATTGTAAACTAGTCTCGTACATGTATGCATTCCCAAGATAGAAAATACAAATTATCACCAAACTCTACATTCTTTCACCATTGATTCAATTTCATTAAATAATTCTTTGTCTCCAATTTCTTCATCTTGATCTCCGTTATCATTATTATCACTATTTTTCATTAATGCTAACCCTACCACTACAGCTCTTCCGTCACCAGAATTCTCTGTCGCTATAACAGTAGCTATGTGTGATGCGTATAATTGATATAGCGGAGTAATGGATCCGAGAAGGAATTTTACATTGGTGGAAGCGGAAGTCGTTACTGAAAGTGGAGAAGGCAATTGTGAGTCAACTGTCACGTAAATCTATCAAAAAAGAAAAAGGTTAGAAATAGCTATTATAATTTTTTTTTTATTGTAGCATTATCTTTGAGAACTTAGCGTACCAAACTGCCAATTTTCCCGTATTGAGTGACAATTACAAATATTTTGTCACGAAATCCCGTAACTAACACTTCCGTATGTATGCCGTTAAGTAAACGAGCTGTTTGTCTTGTTTTTAGGGGAAAATCACTTAGTTCGTTCGAATCCATTAGATAAATCTAACTTAGATAATTATTTATACGGAAAAATAAAAATCTTTTTTGGTACTTGGTTCACCAATCAAATTAACTGAATGCCGGTGAACCCCGGAAAGATGGGACAAAAATAATTAAAGTTCATGCGGCTGTGGCGCAATTTATAAGTTTAAACCGGCATTCAGCCGACCTTGATCATTCAAAAAATGGTGACGAAATTGTTACAAAAAGAATCTTAGAATTTCCTTTCTAATATTTTATTAATAAATCAAAGAAAATTTATAAAGATCCGATTCGATAAACACTGCAGCTTTGCATAGATGATTTTCAATAAGGCGAAAATGTGACCGTTATTTTCGAATAAGGAAATAACATAACTATAGATGTTTGAATTGTAAACTTTCTTGAAAGTTAAATATTTCACTAAAAATAGTTATAAAAATTTCGTGTTCAAAGAATTTAAACTAATGTTAACGAGGTGATTTTTTTTTTAAAATACGGTAATATTTTAATACCGATAAAAATAATTTCCGTGATTTCAGTAATATCGGCCCGTGTAACACCGGACTTTATTCGGCTGAGTTTGCCTAATCGATGAATTCGTTGAACCTTTATTGATATTTATGGTCATCGTACCAGATTACAATTTAGTATTGAACACCCTAAACACCCTATTTTTTTTATTCTGACTCACCTCCCCACAACTTCAAACATCGACATTTTTCTAGCACCTTTAAACAACCGCCCTCCACCAACGCTTGTTACAACATAACTCTCGTAATTAAATATTTTCGCGTCGCTTTGTCACCTATCGCGTGTTTTTTTTATTTTACAACTACTGTCCAATATATTTATTCCTGTTTCTTTTTTAAAACGAACGCGGACTAAGACTTTAACTTTTAAAGTGTTCAATAATTGTCTAACTTTTGCTTGGTTCGTGAGACTTGACTTTTTACGATCCCTTTTATTAGACTTGCTCTCTTTCCCCTCATCATCAAAAATTCCACCTTGTACTACTAAAATAACGACTTGTTAATAAATATATATAAAAACACTTAAACGAAAAAGGGCTTATATTTTATTTAATATATTGCGTTGAAGGAGGTGTGGCAAGTTTCACCAAAAAGATAACAGGATAAAATAAAGTATAAATACCGTTTCATTATTGATCCAGACGGTATTTGACACAAAAAGACGCCACTTTGAGCCAAGAATAAAAAAAAAAAGCACACAACTTTAACACGCGAATTAAGGTTTTATGGTCACAAAAACTTTCATGTGCTTTTTTTAAAAAAATTTTTGGTCTATTTTATTTATATTTAAAAAAATTAATTAATTTTACTTTTAATAATTTTTTAAAGTCTGCAATGGCTTCGGCCCAACTTTCACAATTCACACATATGTGCTCAATTCCGACCATCCCAAAAACATCGACTAACACTACAGTATTCCCACTTAAAATACCGATTTATTCAAACAAAATTAATAATAGCAATATTTCACAAGCAACAGAGACGCGAAAAGAGTCAGAATATCTAGAGGTTCGTAATGAGACCCTAGAAAATGACACTGGTTCAAATTCGTCGCGTACATTACCACGCGTCGTACTTAGTGCTCACTTCTCACCAAGAAGAGCACCATCACCTAGTGAATTTTCTTCTAGTCCAATATCATATAGTTCTGCAGACGAAGATATTGACGCTATCACAACACTTGCATCTTTAGCCGTAGAGGAAAGGAAAAAAATACATCTATCGCCCGCGTTTTCATCAGTAGCAAGCAGTGCAGTATCAAGTCCTCCATCCAGTCCTTGCCCTCAAAGTCCAAGACGGTCTTCACGAAAACCAAAACCAAGCAGTCGTTCTAAAGAACAAATATTAGGCAAGCGACGTTTTTCTGGACCTGCAACGCGTTTAAGAAAACATAAATCTGTTATTACAGAGGATGATGAAAGAGAAGAATATTATCGTGAACGTGCTGCACCTATTCCTTCTCTCGAAGCTCCTTATACAAAGACGAGACGTATACCTATACCTATTATAGGTGGTGATGGTGTTATTGGATGCGGAGGATATAAATTTATTCCCCCAAATAATCCAAATTTTCCAAATTATCCAATCCCGCCAAAAAAGAGCGAAATTCTTTTAACATGGTTTCCTATTCAACGTAAAATGTTTCTTGCTTCATATTTAGAACATGGAAAAGATTTTTCAGTGATAGGTAAACAAGTAAATAAATCAACTGCACAAGTTGTAGAATTTTATTACTTGATAAAACATACTCCTGAATTCCGAAAAGCAAAAGCCATGAAGAAAGAGTTAGAGCTGTATGAAGAAGAGGTTAACAAGAATGATGCGCTTATTAAAAATCTCGCAAAATTGGCTTCTGGAAAGAAAGGAGGACGTAAAAAGAAAACAACTCGTAACTGAATATACTTAATGTTTATGAAAGAAACGCGTTCATTATGTTTATTTCTTTTGATCAAAAAAAAAAAAAAAAAAAATTTAGATTAATCAATTATTTAAAGTCAATTATTTAAATTCTATTTAGGGAAGAAAAATCTTAAAGATTATTTGGTTGATTTTGGTTGGAATTTCGGACATTTTTTCCATTTTTCTTTTATATGTAATTACAATCATAAACAAAAAACAATTCATATTATATATTATTACATAAAATGCCGACCGGCTTGGCAAAAAAAAATATTACATCTTCTCTTGTATTTCCCCTTTCCTTTGTATCTTTAATTAGAGTTATATTTAATTATCTGGGTTTTATAATTTTTTTATGGACTTGATTTTAATTTGTTTAATTTTCTTTTTTTTTATCCTTTCTTGTATGTATACTTTCGTAACTTTTCTTAGAATTATATTAATTAATTGCCAAGGTCCCGGTTTGGGAAAAGTTTTCCCCAATTTATTATTTTATTTATTTATTTTTTTAAAAACAAAAAAAAAATTTTAAAAAATTTGATATTTAGGGTTTTATATTTTATGGTGGTTTTCATTTATTTATTTGATTTTTATTTTTTAAAATTTTCTTTGAGAGAGAATGACACGT
Organism: Oehlia diaphana; assembly: GCA_003833135.1. Classification (NCBI taxonomy): domain Eukaryota; kingdom Fungi; phylum Glomeromycota; class Glomeromycetes; order Glomerales; family Glomeraceae; genus Oehlia; species Oehlia diaphana. The sequence goes on from QZLH01001427.1 coordinate 12,470, forward strand.
TTTTTTGAAAAGATGTAATTCGAAAATTTTTTTCAACCAAAAATAAATATAATAGACTTTTTTATTATTTTTATGTTTTTATATTTATTATTTCTATAAAAAAGAATTCTTCTCTTTTTTTCGGTTCAATAAGGGCGTGGATTGGAAAGCTTACGCTAAAAAAAAAATCGCGTCTTTAAAAAAACAGGATTCTAGATTACGTCAGACGTGTTTTCATTTTTTTTAAAAAAAAATTTGGTGTAATGTGCTTTGAACAAAAAAAAAAAGAAAATCGAGATAAATCCGTTAATTTATTTACGAAAAAATTATTATTCAGTCAGATTGAATAAAACGAAAAAAAAAATTTATTTTATTCACGTGATATTTTTTTCTTTCTACGCGAAATATTTGAATTTTGATCCTTGGTTAATTAATAATTAATATGCAAATTTTTTTTTTTTAAAAAAAAAAAATTATTACGTAGCCATTTTTCCCCGTACATATATATTCATTTGATACCTTTTTTTTTTTGTTCAATTGATTTCATTTTCCAGTGAAGTTAAATCAACATGCCTATTGGTTACCGTTATACTATAAATCACCATGACGTATATCACATGAAATGGCACAACCATTCATTTGCACCTTTTTTAGAAATAGATTTACTTTATGTCTTTATTATATATCATTTCACATGAAATATAGTAAAATACGGGTATATAAATATATATAAGTATATATATATACACACAAAATGAACCATTTTCGTTTCAATTATATGTATAATTATTTATCATCATTATTCAAAAAAAGACTTTTACTGCCTTTTTTGTTTTAATTTTTTTTTTGGTAAATATATATATATTTTTTACCGTTCTTATTTGTAATCAAAAAAATACTTTTTTTTTTATTGCTATGACTTTCTTTGTTTCAGTTGTTTCAGTGAATCTTTGTCTCTTCTGCTTTGCATAATAATATATTATTAGTAAACTATAATAATAAAATATTTACTCATAATAAAATAGAATTCATATGACCTTATAATAAGTATTTTTTTTTTTTTTTTATTCTTGTGCATTCCAAACGCACCACTTTTTAATTTTTTAATATCGAGCACGTGACTAAACGCGTGTTAAAAAAATATTATTTACAAAGATTGTTTTTAAGTGAATATGTTTCATGTTTCTTGCGAACAAGAACAATATCACACGAAAATTATTATTACGAAATTAATTATTAATAAAAATGCTCACGATAATGAAATTATCTACTAAAAAGTTTTTTCAATTATTGTCCTTTCAAACAATTTTACCCTGCCGAATTCAGATCTTACATATATGTATGTGTATATACCGCAGGTACCGATAAAAATTTTGATATTAAAAAATTTAAGAATTTAAGCAAAAAATTTTTTTTAAAATCATTCCTTTTACTTTAACGTATCCCAATCCCTATATATTAATATTTAGCCTTTCTGTTTGTCTTTCCTCGACCACGAGTACCAATTGGATGCACTTCAAATTCTTGCATCCTATAATTTTTGCATTTATGTGCATTTGGTAGCTCTTGTATCATTTTTCGGACTGTGGGTTGCGACAACCCAAAATAGTCCGGTCCGGAAGCCGCGTTTGAATGTTTTCTATTTCGAATGCTATTAGCTTGCCTAATAACAGGGGTCCATGCACCAGTCGCGCTGCTTGCGGTTATTGGGTTTCCAGGTTGATCAGCAGCCTGAACTACAAACTGTAAACAACAAAGTAAACTTAGATCTTTTAATAAAGAATATTCAAACGGATCAAAATGAATTACGTTACTTACTCTTGGGTTGTCCCCGCCATCTTCAATAGTCGAGGTATATATTGTATCCCGAGTCGGGTCTATCATACTCAGGTATGGCCTAAACACGTGATAAGATTAACAGTTAGATCTTATTCATGAAATAAAAAAAAAAAAAAATAATTATTTACCTATGTGTAGAATACCCGACTGGATATATATATCGATCGTTGTGATACGCAGCACGATCGTATACAACGGTTCCTAAACTAAGGATCGTATGAAGTCCTACCTCGACCGGTAAGACATAGTTACCGTTCGTGTCCTTATCAACATGATATGCCTTTACGTTCCTCGAGCTTGCAGGAGGGCGACCAGGACCACGTTTTGCCGCTGATGATGATGAAACAGCTGGAATATCGTTTACAATATTCCTTGCAATTTGTGTTGTTGGTCTTTCGTTATAGGCAATAAGGGGATTTTTTAGTCGTCTTTGATGATCCATGAATGATGTAGATTCTTCATTAACATAATTTGTGGACAATTTTTCCAGCAAAGAACTGTAAATTAATCGTAAATAAAAATTTTTAATATTAAAAAAAAAAATAAAATAAAATAAAATAAACGTACAACAATATTAATATGTTATATTTACTCTCTTTCATCCTTGCATTTTCTAGCTTCTTTTATGGCGCGTCCGTATTCTTCATTTAGCTCATTGTTCATCTATAAAAAAAATATTAAAGAACGCGAAAAAAATAGATTTCAATGTTATGAACTATTATTCGTCTATGCTTCTTTTATTTCTTATATTTTTCGTGAAAAATTTTACTTGCCTTCTTCAATTCCCTGTATTTGCGTTTGATTTCCTTGTATTTTTCATACGTAGAAATAGTAGGGGAACCGTTTTGCACACTCGTCTTTGATGGTTGGTTCTTTGGATGACGACCCATTTTTCAGATGCTTGAAATGATAAGAACTTCAAATAATCGAAGGGTTCTGAGAGAACCTGACTTTGAGTGTATAAAATTGCTAGTTTAACTCTTAATGATAACAAGTTGTTAGGAACGTATAGAGGACACTTACTGGGTACAAGTCCAGCTCAGAGGAGAGGAATGAAAACCAAATATGTTGTATTTAGGTAAATGCTCTCGACACGTTTTAATAAGTGCGAGAGCCCCGGAGATTTCAAGGTATAGCTTTTAATAAAACACTCGGCAAGTACACGTATTGAGAATATAAAGTTTTGCTTGACCGAAATGTATGCTTTGATAATATTAACGAGAATTAAACTAGATCAGTAAGTTTCAAAGAGTATACTTTTGAATTATAGCAATAATTGCTTAGGCGAGCGCGAATACCTGAAGTCCAAATACTTTATTTTACTGGCAGTCAAGTTTCCACTTTCCACACGAATTAGGTAAAATGTTCACTCGACTGAATTCTGAATTATAAAGAGTAAAGAGGTTCAGAGAGATTGGGATGCTTTTCTTGTAGAAATAGAAATCGCTTAGAATAACGTAAGGATATTTGTAACAGCCAAGATTCAACACGGAACGAAGTCGAAATTTGTGGTAAACTTTATGTTTAGAATAAATTTTATTTTTACTTTGGCAAAACTTAGAGTATTTAAAGTTGTTCAGAGAAATTAGACAATAAATTTGTCAGTATTCGGGACTCAACACGAAATGAAAGAAAGGAATGAATAAAAACAAGGAGAAAATATTTAAAACCAATTTCAATCAATGATTTCTTATTTATATAAATTCTTTATCTATTCGATTGGTCTTGTTGTCGTCACACATATCATAGTCAAATATCACATTTTCACGCGATTAAAGTTCGCGACGAACATCCAATGCACAATTTAGTATATTGTAAAATTAAATTAACACATTATTGAAATATTGTCATATTAACTTAAGTCTCACATTATATATTGAAGCTTCGCTCCGAGGAACTCTGGGAAATGTGATTTTTTGCCGTTAAATTTTTAAATATCACAAATCACATAAATGCAATGCAGAATTTTAACAATGAAGTATCAAAAGTTATCACCAAAGCTCATTTGAAAAAATGAGTTACCTGTCCCATTCAAGACGCGTAATGATTGGTTCATCTCATCAATGATAACTTTAAAAAGTATTCCATTCCTTAAAAAATAATAAAAAATTTTTTACCCTACTTCCCTAAAACTGCTCATTAAGCAGGGATAATGTTTTATAGAGCGAAGTTCTTTAATTATTCAAGGAATTATGTAAATGTATCAAAACGTATGCTTTCAAATAGTTCTGAAGATCAAAGAAAGCATTTATGGTCAATGACAATTATCGAGGTTTTATTTGATTATCAAGAAATTTGTATAATTTCAATCACGTGTTTTGCCTAATTGACAACGTATATATAGGCCGCAAATTTGCTAAGACAGAAGAAAATTTCAACAGTATCTTTGGTTAAAGAATGTTTTTCTCGGATTTCAAAATATGATGCTGAAATAAACGCGTTTATAGAGGTGCAAAATGAGAAAAAATTACTTGATAAGGCTCTAGAAATTGATGCTAAAGGTTGAGGTTATAAAAACATATTTGTATTTATAATATCAATGATACTGTTACTTATATTTACCTTTAATTGTAGGATCATTTAATGGTTCTTTAGATGGGATACCTGTTGCATATAAAGATTTATTTTGTACATCTTCCTTATCAACTACATGTGGATCTTTTATGTTAAAAAGTAAAAATTTTTTTCAGGTCTTTAGTTTAATGCACAGTAGTCACGTGATAACAACATTTACCTCTTTTTTTTTAGATTTTAAATCGCCGTTTAATGCTACTGTCATCAATTTTCTTGAAGAAGCGGGTGCTATTATGATTGGAAAAACCAATATGGATGAATTTGGAATGGGGTAAATATAAGAAGGAATTGTATAATATCAATCGTTTATTTTAATATCAATCAAATCTTCAAAGTGCAGCAAACGTATATAGTGTACATGGTCCGGTGTATAATCCTCAATCAATTCTTTTTGATGAAAATCATTTTGAAAAGAATGATGGGGATCAACGTGTTGCCGGTGGAAGTTCAGGTGGTAGTGCAGCGGCAGTTGCATCTGGAATGTGTTTCGCGTGAGTTGATGTTATTGTCCTAGTAAGTTATTTTCTCAGTACTGAAAAAAAAAATTTTTTTTATAGTGCTTTAGGATCGGACACCGGAGGATCTGTTCGCCTTCCTGCTTCATATTGTGGCATAGTGGGATTTAAACCTTCTTATGGTCAATGTTCTCGATGGGGACTTATTGCATATGCCAACTCGCTGGACACAGTTGGCATCCTGACAAGAACAGTTAGTGATGCTCAAATGATTTATGGTTAGTTTTTTTTTTGTATTTTAGATGATTACATTCAATCATTATATACATATTGTCATCCGTTTTTAGACGTGATATCAAAATTCGACATGAATGATTCAACATCAATAACTCCAGAAGTTCGATCCATAAATTCATCCATACCATCATTTTTTAAATTAAATTCAAACGCTGACGATTTAAGAGGATTGCGCGTTGGTGTTCCCAAAGTAATTGTACATGTGTATTTATTTTATATTATTATCCTAAATCTATGTCTTAATAGTATGTCATGACTATAGGAATATTTTGTTTCAGAACTTGGTGAATCTATTGTTAATTTATGGAAAAAAGGGATTTCTTATCTAAAATCACATGGTGCAACAATTGTCTCAGTTTCATGTCCAAATACAAGATACGCGTTATCAGCTTATTACATATTAGCACCTTCAGAAGCTTCTTCCAATTTAGCACGATTTGATGGAGTTAGATATGGTATATTTATATAGATTATAACCTATTCTTTCCAAAAGATTGCAGTAATCCTTTTCATCAATTTTTCTAGGACATCGAAGTGAAGAATCGAATAAAAATGAGGGCATGCTATATGCTAATACAAGAGGAGGGTTTGGCAAAGAAGTTAAAAAACGTATAATTTTGGGAACTTATGCTTTAACTGCAGGGTAATAAAGCTTTCTTTTATCCTTAAATTAGTAAAATTGTTTATGGTATTCTTCCGTTATAATTTTAGATCTTACGGAAATTACTTTCTTCAAGCACAAAAAATTCGTAGGATGGTAAAATCAGATTTTGATCGAGTTTTTAAAAGACCAAATCCGTTGCGTTTTACTAAAAAAGACTCGGGATGCAATGAAAATAAAGTCGATGTTTTAATAACTCCAGTTACTATTTCTACTGCACCAAAAATCGAGGATTGCTTGACGACTAACGTAAACAATTTTATAAATACTTACGTAAATGATGTTTTTGTTGTACCTGCAAGTTTAGCTGGTAAGCTTAGAATGTCTCCTTTATTAAAAAGTAACCAATAACTAATGTTTAGACGATATTTACTTACTTACAAAATCAGGAATTCCCGCCATTAGTATACCTTTTGGTATATCCTCGATTGACGGATTTCCGATCGGGTTACAATTAATAGCACAATATGGAGATGATGATACTTTATTAGGAGTAGCAAAAGTTCTAGAAAAAGGAGCAAATCAGAAATAGACCCGATCCTCTGAATTATTTAACATTTTATTATTAATATTGTGCTGGTTTTTGTTTTTTTAAAAAAAAATTAAATTTTTTATTTCTACATAGATCTGTTTTATATTATTAGTATTACATTGCTGTCAATTGTGTTATAATGTCTAAAAAGAAGTATGGACTTCAACCCATTAGTTGCGAATTGTCTTCTGGCGGGTATTTTGACTGACAAAATGTCATTAATCTCTTAATTGATTGAATCCATTTACGCGTTGTCTCATCGTTAAGTACATGAGCGACCTGGGCAGAGAAAATTTTTTCACGAGCAGAACGTTCGTGGATACTATAAAAAGTAAAAAACATCATTAAGATATTTGAATTATTTGTTGAACAGTATCTTGGTTTATAAATACGTACCCGACCATAGTAACACCTTATTTTTTAGGAATTAAATGAAAAAAGGAATAATTTAATTAATCTTGAGAAATAAAATGTAAATTGTAAAAATTCTAAGACATACCAATAGGCCAAGGCGCATTTCCAATAGATAATCTTAAATAAGCATCGTTCGCGTTCATATATTCGCGTTTCTGCATATAATGTGTAATTTCTGTTACACGTGCTAGTACATCTGGTTCTATTGACTATACAAATAAATTTAAATTTCTTAATTTAAATCACTCCAAGGAACATATATTCTTTCTTTATCTACCTTTTTCTTAAGAGTTCTGAAGAAAGGTTGCATATACTCGTTTGTTTGTTTTTGTGTAGCGGCAGAAAGTTTACCTTGCACGCTTCTCTTAACATGATCCGGACGATTATTCATTTCTTGTTCCCATTCCCGAATCAAACGCTAATTAAAGAAATATCATTAATCTTATTCCCTTAATTGATTAAATTATATATAAAAAAACAAACCCTTAAAAACGTATAAATAAGGACAAAGAGTTTGTCTGGATCCTTTTCTAAGAGTTCAATGCTAATTGGAGTATTATCCTAATATTAAAAATATATGTTACTATGTAATCACTAATAACGATAAATTAAAAATAATGATAATTAGGCATACCAAAACAGAATCTTCGGTTGTTTTCTTTTTCTTGGAAGTTCGACTTTCTTCTTCGTCTTGTTGCTTTTTCAACGCCTCTAAATCTAAATTAGTATCCATTTCTTCTAAAGTCCTCATAAAATCGTTACGTTGACCCTTAATATCAGGTATTATTGATAGTTAGAACAAAAAAAAAAAATATTAAAATGCTTCACTGATAATGAAATTAAATAGAGTACTTACCTCTGTTCGCTCTTCGATGAGTTCAAGAGCACGTAACCGTGTTTTACGATCTTTATCAGATTCACCGAAAAGTCTAATTGGCTGACCTTTTGCTCTTAAACGACGAACTACTTCCTCCGGTGAAATACTAAAAGTATCGCTACCATCATACTAATCGAAAATAATTATTATATATACTATTAATACTATTAACAATCAAGAATACAATGACTTGACATACCTCTTCCTTCTGACCTTCACTATCTGAAGCAGATTTTTCTGCCTTTTCTTGTTCTGTAAGTGACAAGAGCTATTGATTACACAAGAAAGTATTCAAAAAAAAAAAAAAAAATTAAAAGTCGAGTATTATAGACTTAATAAATAAATTTAACCACCAGACTAAATACCGTTTTATTCTTTTGTCTTTTTCTTTCCTAAATTAGTAAAGCATTCCTAATTAATTGATAAGAACAAAAATTAATTACAAAACATTACTTTAAGCACCTCACGTTTTTTTTCTATTTCCGCTTGTTCAGCTAAATATTGCTGTTCTCTTTTCTTCTCTACATCCGATCGGCGAACATATTTCTTTTTTTTTTGTTCTTGTTCTTCTGAATGTATATTTTCAAGGAATTTACGTTTATTTTCGATTTCTGCTTTTAAAAAATTCATGGTGGTTTTTTTTTGTTATTACCCCAGCACAAAATTTTATAAAATACCTTTTTAACCTCACGTGACTTGTTAATTCTGGCGGAGTCTGTACCCGCGCAGAATCTCCTATAATATTAAAAATTTAAATAACCTATGATTGGATTTTAATTTTATAAAAAAGAATTTAAAAACTTTATATGAGTTTTTCAAGTTGTAGTCCAGTCCGGCTTTAAAAATTTCAATTTGCAGTCCAGCTTGACTTGAAATTTCAAATTACAGTCCGGTTTTGACTTGAAAAGTTTCAACTTGCGGTCTGGTCTGTTTCAAGTTGATGGGGTTGATGGGTCGATGGTAATAATAATTAATTAAATTTTGAGAATTTTTTTATTATATTTTTTACATAATTTATAATTTAAAATAACATAAATTATTTATTAATTTTTGTATTTTATTTATTACTTTGCAGTTCACAATATAACATTTATATGCATCAAAATAAAAATGCTTGTTCGCTAGGAACTGACGTAGCCGGTATACAAATGTATTCACGGGCTATTTTCACCAAAATTGGATATTGTGTTTGATGATCTCTCCACCATTCGCTATAGTATTCTTATTAAATGATAAATTATTAGATTTCTTCTTCTTTTGAAGAATACGTTCCATAATTCCTAATGGTTTTCTTTTTTCTCTCAATTCCACAGTTAATATACATTCTCTTCATTATTTTTCTCACTTTCTATAAGCACTTGATAATTATTAAATTCAGCTAAAAGGGTATTTTTTGCCATCTCTATATCTATATTATTAGGAACAATCTGAGTTTTTAATGAGAATCCAATATTAAAGTCAAATAAGCAGCTGAATTATTAAGATTATTTATAAGGAGTCAATTTCTCTTTCATTGCTTTAGCAATATCTTTTATCCATGCTAGTATTTAAATTTCTTTGTCATGTATAGTTATATTTAAATGCTCTTCTAAATGATTTAAAAAAAGCAATAGCATTCCAAGTGTAGGATATTCAGATCAGAACATTTCCACAGTAAATTTATAAAAGGGCTTCAGAAAATCACAAAACAACTTAATCTCTATCCATTCATTTTTGGTTAAACTTAATTTATTGACATCATTATTATTTAAGGAGATTACTGCATTAATGATTGTCTTATTTTCAAGAAATGCTTTCAGCATATAAATAGTACTATTTTAATGCATCTTGACATCCCTAATTAATTTTTTGTATATAATTTTCAAATTTTGCATTAAAGAAGCTAATTTTTGTTCTTTCTTAGGATATTTTTTCACTTTTATCACAAAAGATCATACTTTATCAATTAAAAGTTTAAATCTTAATAATCTAGCATTTACAATAAGAGCAATTGTATAAGTTCTACATCTTAAATATTAAAATCTACTTTTAGTTCTTTTGAAAGTGCAATTAAAAGTTTTTTTATTGCAAAAACTTGATTTGTATCATTGTCAATTGTAATTGTTGAAGTTTTAATTGCAATAAAAAATTCTTTAAGAATTTTAAAGGTAGTTTTTAAATCTCTTCTTCTGTATGTGGATGGGAAAGCTGTTGAAAAGCAATTTTATATGGTTCAAATTCTATTTATTATCACCTAATAATCTGTAAAAACTATGTAAGAAACACCAGTATCTGACTATACATGAAGTCGAAATTAAAGACCAAAAGTAGAAATATTTCGACTTGGGAAGCTCAAAAGTCGAAATTAAAGTCGAAATGGTCGAAATTACATCATAGTCATGTGATTTTTATAATTATAATTTAATATAAAATTTTAAACGTGAATAACTCCGTCAATATTGATGCTACAGATACGAAATACATATCATTGGAATCCTCTCGATGAGCTGAATCCAACCGTATAAAGATCATAAAAATTG
>QZLH01001428.1:0-22354 GCA_003833135.1 Oehlia diaphana
TGTAAAGTTTCTTTGGGATTCTGCAATTTCACAGATTACCGCAGAATTTTTTCTAATAAATCTGCAGTAACATGCAAAATTGCAGAATTTCGCAGAATTTTTTTAATAAATCTTCAGAAACCTGTAAAATTGCAGAATTTCGCAAATTTTGTGAAAAAATTCTGCGGTAATCTGCGAAATTGCAAAATTTGCAGAACTTTGCAGAACTGCGTCAAAAAAGTGCAAAAAAAATACGAAGAACTGCAAATTTTACAGTTCTCCGCAATTCTGCACCCTAAAAAATTTCCTGATGATTTTTATTTCATATTCTCCAAGATCTTGTATTATACTTTTAGTGGTCCAGTAGATATTAGATCATCCAAGTAAATATAAACAAATCTGCCCGCAGGGCTGTTCTTAAAAAACAAGAAAAATTCACAAAAATTGCGAATTTTTCTTAATTTTTATTATAGTAAATCATTTTTTGATTCAGATCTGTCAGATTGGATACCAATTCAAATCTTAATCCAATCCGATCTACCTAGCTGTAATGCTGGAAAAATTTAGATCAGATAATCAGATCAGATAATCTTTTTTTACTTCAATGAAGTAAAATGGTGAGTCTCGTAATTTTTTTTTACGAAACTCTAATTATTTTTTCTAAAAAAAATTTGAAACTTTATTAAAAAACATTTTTACCATTCATTATAATATATTATAAGAATTTCAACTTATAAAGTTACAGGTATTTTGTACAGTTTATAGTACACGAGTTATTAAATTTTTTTTACTTTTACATATTTGTTTTTTAACTTCAGGTTATAATTTCATCATTTTAGCCATATAAAATCAACTTTCTGCAGGATTGAAACTACTTGAATATTAATTTTCATGAATGTAGGTGTAGTATTTGAAGAAAATTGCATTTTTCTTAATGATATTAACTCTCTTCTCTGTTTTCTAATTTAGAGCATAATATCTTCACTTTAGTTAAATGAAATCAACTTCCAGATGGGTTGAAACTACAGGAATATTAATTTTCATGAATGTAAGTGTAATACTTGAGGAAAATTGCATTTTTCTTGATGATATTAACTCTTTTCTTTATTTTTTAATTTAGAGCGTAATATCTCCACTTTAGTCAAATGAAATTAACTTCCTTTATTAATTGAATGTTGTTCAGATGGGTTGAAACTACTTGAATATTAATTTTCATGAATGTAGGTATAGTACTTGAGGAATATTGCATTTTTCTTGATGATATTAACTCTCTTCTTTATTTTTTAATTTAGAGCGTAATATATCCACTTTAGTCAAATGAAATCAATTTCCTTTATTAATTGAAAGTTGTTCTGACAGGTTGAAACAACTTGAATATTAATTTTCATGAATGTAAGTATAGTACTCAGAGAAAATTGCATTTTTCTTGAATTTTTTTTTTTTGTTTTTGCTTGTGTTTACTAATATTTGGACCTCTTTTTTTTGTAAGTCCAGGACTCTATTGGATTCCATTTTGAAGATATAACCTTTGAAAACAAAATTTTTTTTATTTTTATTTGAAAATATATAAGCTTATTTTACATATATCATTTTTATCATTTTTTTTTTATATTATAATAGTAAAATGGAAATTATAAATATTACCCAGTTAATAATTAATTTCATTATGTTAAAAAACATAAATGACATAAATAATTTCATCACTAGGAAATATTATTTAGTAATTTTTTGCATTCATTTTTTATATATAAATACAATTAAATTTATGATGTACGTGCATGATTCTTAAAAATGTAAATATACTAATTATATATTTAATAATTGCATCGCACATAATTTTTTTTTTTAGAACAATTATACTGTTATGCATGATATTATTTTTTTTAAATAAATGTATAAAGAATAAATTTACTTTTAATTTAATATACAATTTTTTATAAGTAATTTGAATTTTTTTTTTGATTTTAATGTAATATCTATATTTAAAACAATTAAACCATACACATGAGACTTTTAACAATTTAAATGGTGCTATTGTTAATTTTATTTATAAATTGATAATTTACAAAAAATAATAACAATTCCATTAATTCTTACAAAACACAGCCAATTAACTTTAAATTATATGACAATAACAATAATATTTGTATAATCCCTTTAATATTCTAATCATAACCATACATAAATGTATATTATTTTATATTCATTTATATATTAGAAACTCACTGTACCCAAAGTACACTAGTTATTATGATAATTATATATTTACGAAAGAAAAAAAGATAGATTTTATTTTTGTAAATTTTTTTTGATTTTTTTTCTATCAATAAAATTATTCTTTAATGTACTTAAATATGAACAAAGAAGTATTTTTTTAATATAGTAGTGTTAGCTATAGAAAGCATCATTTTAAATTTGCATAGTATTTGAAAATTAATAACAAAAAGCTCAGCACGTTAACTTTTTTGGCCTGCATTACGATGCTATGCACTAACACGTATAAATAAACAGTAACAAATAAGGGGTGAAATAAATTGTCATGATAAAAAAATATTTTTTTTTTTTTTAAAAAAAAAAAACTTTATTAATATTGTGATAAATATTTAATGAACAACTTATTACAATTTAGAATACATGCATCTTCTAAAGTATCTACTCTAAAATTTCCCATAAAAACAAAGTAAAAACAAAACAAACAAACAATTATACATATAAAACCAAGTTAAACTAATCATTAATTAACCTTGCATTAAACAAATATCTAATTTTAAATTAACCCATTTTTAATTAATTAATGCTCCTTATTATCAACAAAAAAACCAACTAATCAACTTACCATCCTTTCTTACTCTTTATCTTCAATTTTCCCTTTTTATTTTTACTTTTCCCTCCCTGAGCCACCTGTTCTCTTTCTCCACCTTCAGATCAATTTTTCTGATTCATTTTCTTCATTAGTACCATCACTACTAACCATCCTCCTACTCAACTCTTCCTTATTACCTCTCTTTTGTCCAACTTTTTCTTCTACCGAATTTTCTGCTTTTTTAATTTCAGGTGGTACTAAGCATGATGAACAAACTTGATTTACCTTATTGTATAATTCTATCTTCTTTTTAGAAACTAACATCTCTTCAATTACATTATTCTTTCTTACTTCGATCATCCCACCATCAATTATGTGATCATCATGTCTAAACTTTTCTTTAAACTACAACTTGATTCTAATATTTGTTCTTTAACCATCTGTTTAGCATTAGCTTTTTGTATTTCTTTGAACAATACTTCTTTATTTTACTACTTAGAGATAGCAACAGTCAGTCATAGTCGGTCATCAGTCAGTCATAACCGGTCAAGAACTTTTGGCCAACTGACCATTCTGACCGACCACTAGCTGACCATTTGACTGACTGCCAGACTGACCATTTGACCAACCAGTTTGACCAATCATTATCTTTATTATTAAGGCAATTAAAAAAATGTGCGAAAACATTTTTTAATTAAATTATTAATAAAAATGTTTTCACATTTTTATTAAAAACAATTGCGAAATATTTTTTTTTAATAAATTATTAATAAAAAATATTTTCGCACCATTTTTTGTTAAATAATTTTAAAAAACAGTTGCAAAAACTTTTTTTTATTGAATTAAACGTTTTGCAACATTTTTTGTTAAATTAATTAAAAACATTTGCAAAATATGTTTTCTTTTAATTAAATTATTAATAAAATGTTTTCACATCATTTTTGTTAAAATAATTAAGAAACGTTGCAATCGATTTTTATTATTAAATCAGTCAGTCAAATGGTTGGTCAAATGGTCAGTCAGAAGTCTTGACCGACTGATATCAGTCACGGTCATGACTGGTCATAATCGTCAATTGCTTTCACTACAATTTCTTCCATATCTTTCTCTGTATACTTGAAATCAGAATCACTCCCTTTATCCTATTCTCTTTCCTTAATCCGATCTTCAACTTCTCTTTTTACGATCTCATCCACATCTTTTTCCGTATATTTAAACCTATCAACTCCATTTGTGCTTCCTAATTTGATCATCAATTGCATTCGCTACCCTCTTTTCCATATCTTCTGCATACTTTAACATGGAAACACTCTCTTTAATCAATTCTTTCTCCTTAATCTAATAATCTTCAATTGCCTTCGCCACAAGCTCCCTCATATCTTTTCCATATACTTGATCTCAGAAATACTCTCCTCTTTATTTTTATTATTCAAAATCTTTTCATTACTGTCCCTCTCATTCACAAAACTTGAACTACCATTCCCATTTGAAATAAAATTATTAATATTCTTTTCTTTTGTGGTACAATCTAAACATCCTGTAAATCTGTACCCAAACTATTAACTACTGCCTTCTCTAATACATTCACATTTACAAAATAATCATATAAAAACCTCCTCCTTTTAATAAAAAGTACTTTAGCGTAAAACCATCCTCCTTACTCTTTATAATATTCTAAAATATCTTCCTCTGAAGAATTTCTCAAATCTTCCTTAACTTCTTTGTAAGCCACAAACTTGAACCTATCCCTAATATCTAATAATTAATATATGCTAGAAACCATCTAAACCAAAATACTTTATCATCCATTTCACATTTATGCTATATCTACTTCTCCATTCTGCCTCTTCTTGCCCTGTAAAAAAAGTCAATCCATTTTTTTCATTCCATCTTATATCCGTAAAAGTCTCATATTTCCAGAATTAATAACTTTATATCACGGAATTTATCAAATTATTTGCATTTCTATGAATGAATCTGTGAAAGGCTCATTTTCATGGAGTTTTTACAGAAATAATGGATAAAATTTTTTATAGGGTTGATCCAATTTTAAGTCAGCCAATGGAAGTAATGTTGTACAAATTAGAATTTATTTATGCAGGTAATCTAAACGTTACAAATTTTTTTAATTATATAGATAGATTTATTAGTTACTTAATTATAGAATTAATTACAAAATTATTAATATTGTTATGTATTTATATAATTAAAACCAATCTCACTAAAAAAAAATTAGTTAATATCAAAAAAAAAAAATTTCATGCGAATTTAGTATTAGTCAGAAACAATATCCATTGTCTGAAAAAAAACTCTATCGAAAAAGCTGTAGGACATAGTAATTCTAATCTGATTGTAGTCTTGACCCAAGTCAAAAAAGAATAAACAAAATTTTTTGGGTTAAAAAAAAATTCCAAAATTTTGATAACCTAAAAAAATCCAATAAAAAAAAACAAAAAAAAAGAATAAAAAAAAATTTTGGTTAAGTTAACCAAAAGAAAAAATAATAATAAGAGGGATAAAAAAATTAATAAAAAACAAGAGGTCATTTTCATGGGGGATTTAAAAAAAAAACGACTTCAATTTATAAATATGCAACTTTCCTTTATAAACAAGCTTCGTTAAAATAAATAAATTTTTTAAATCTAGCTTTTTCTTAAATAAAATGAATAAACAAATGATGTTTTCCATTTATAATGAGTAAATTAAGTATAGAGAAATGTCTTATTATAAGTTAAAATAGTAAAATAGTAAAAATTTAAGGGGATTGCTAAACTAATTATCACCTGAAGATCATATCAAATTACGTAACTACTTTTTTTTTAAATAAATTTTGCGTAACAGTTTTTTCTTCTTCCTTAAAGATCTTTTGCCCAAGTTTATAGAACGCAAGTGTTGTAACAATCCTGAGACTCACATCAAGTTTGAAGGGAACTTGATAGGAGTCAGTTGTCTAACTATGGAGGAATCGGGGTTTTGAGTGTTTACAAGTAGTTATAAGACTACATAAAAGGTAAATTTCAAACTTTTTTAAATAAAAATAAAATTAATCTTACAAAGTAATATTTTAAAAATTAGTGCTGAGTTTGTTCATTAATATGCGAGAAATGATGCAGATGAATTTTTTAACAAAGTTAAAAACCAAGAATTTAAAATCACGGGTATCCAAACTTTTAAATTTATGGAATTACAAGTAAGAAAATGTCTCATAGAATTTATTTCTTTATAAAAATTATAAAATTAAAAAAAAATTTTTGTTTAGGAGGATCATAATCAAGTAATTAGTAATAATGAAAACAATTGAAATAAATATAAATCATGCTGTGATCGAATAAACGTAAGTATAATTAATGTTGTTTTTATCATTGCTTGTGATTGTAAAAAAAAATTAATTTTATTGTATTTTTAGAGACAAATTTAAAATAATCCTGGTAACTCCAGGACTGGAGAAAAGCTCACTTAAATTATATAGTTACGAAAAAGATATAAAAATTGAAGGAGAAATACCTTCAATTGAAGGTATTTTTATCAAGAATAATTTACCTTCTGGTAAATTTGTCATTACCCTAACACTATTCGATAAGTAAGTGTTAATATATTTTATGTTTTTATAAAGTATTTTAAATTAATATTAAGTATTTTCGTTTTATGAATTCTTTGCAGGTTTGATAAACAACAGTGCGTGTCGAAAAAGGATATACATTTATTATTTTTAAAAAAATATTAATTTAAATTTTTCTTAATTTTAAATATATATTTCTTTTAGTAAATCTTTTTGGCTGGAGGTTTTTTTTTTCTTCTTTTATTTTAAAAAATTAATAAACATAAATGATTTTTCACAATTCAATTCTGTAAATTATGAAGAAAATAATAAAAGTTTAGTTAAATTATCAATTCAAGAAAGTACAACGTAACGTCGTAACGTATAATTTAAAATGTGCTTAATCGAAAAGTGATGATGGAATATTTGATGAATAGCACAGAAATAGAATGAAATATAAACTATTCAAGCAATAAATTTAAGAGATCAGGACGATGATATCTTGTATGACTTTTTTGATAATAGTATTCCGTTTTTCTTGTAATAAGATTCAATTGAATATACCACGCACTTGAGGCCTCCATATAAATCGAATTTTCTTACATTATTTCTATGTTGGAAGATCATAAGTTAATTTAATGTGAAACACATTTGAATCAGATGTAAATATTCCTGGTATTAATTTTCTTTTTTAATTTACCGGTCCAAAATGACGTCTAAAAAAGGTCCGGAACCTACAAAAAGAAGAAAGTGGAAGGTTAGTATACGCCTATTCGCCTTCTATTTAAAAATATTGTTTTTTTTTAACTTACCAGTTCGAAATGACGTCTAAAAAAAGGTCCGGAACCTACAAAAAAAGAAAAAAGGAGTTAATATAGTCAATACGAATATGGTCTACAATAACTATTTAATCAATTTACAAATAATCAGACTATGAAAAAAAAAAAAAAATTTCTTGCATTTGTGTAATGAATGAAATATGTGCGAATAAAAATAAAAATAACATGAAAATAAAAAAAAATACAGTTTAGGCAAATATATAAATACTAAGAAATTAATTTGGTTATACAACTTAATATAATCCTCCTTATTATCTCAAATAGCAATTTTCCACAACTCTCCTACGACCTTCATTTGTTTAATTTACAACTTACCTGAAGTTGCCTTTATTTATTCAGATCATCTAACATTAATTCATATTGTATAGATTTACGAATTTTAGTAAAATCATTAGTTAATAAATTTACAACCACTACTAATATTAAACTCTCTTAACGCGCTCATACCATAAATACGATGAAGTAGCCTCATCTGACAAGTTGTGAGTAGGTTTAACGTTAAATCCATATGTTATAGCACCTCTAACAACTGCTGCTGTTAGCAATGCCGGCACGGATATAGTCGGAACTTGATCTATAAAGGCTTCTCTTACTCTACTCAAAAGATAAGGCGATTGACTAAATTCACCTACTAAAAATATTGCACGGCATCGTTTCCTAGCATCATTTAATTGATCATCAATCAATTTTATGACTTTATCTACAACTCGATCAAACATCACTTTCACTGATATAAAGTCGAGTTTCACGATCCAACTGGCTTCTTCCATTCGTTCTTTAATTACTCCCGAAACATATTGCATTAAACTAGGACAATATTGTTGTAAATTAAGCTTTAATGGCCTAAACTTTTTAGCATCCTCGTTAAATTTAAATTTAATCCGAGAACAAAAGAATCGTTGAACCAAATGCTGTACTTGTCCATATTCATATTTTTTTAATTTTCCTAATGCTTCAAATCCAACTTTACGTCCAATAAAGTGTAAAAACTCCTTATCTACAGACTTGCTACCACATGGATTGCCTACACGTTTAGTAATCTCATCTAATTTGCTGTTTTGAGGGAATTTTCGTGATATAATATCGACTGTGTCATCACCACAATCTGCAACTAGGAAAGAATCTTTGTTTTTAAAAGAAGTTTATAAGTAATCTATAAGAAATAATTATTAGATATAAATATATATATATATATATATATTACCTCCAGAATGAAGATTATGATCTTTAACAACACTTAGACAATAAAAACAACTGCTTCCTCTATGATGACAAAGAGAAGGTTAGTTCAACGCTAATTCGATGACATTAAAATAATAAATAATTATACACACGTTCAGTAATAAATTCGAGGTTGGCAGAGTTTAATGTAGTTAAGAAACCAGCATTATATACACATTTGCGCATGACTTTCGTATAATGGGGTAGCTTTAATTGATATTAATGAATTTAATTTATTAATTATGTAAAATAAATAAATAATAAATAATACCCTATCGTGTACGACATACCGACTCGGAAGGAATGGTTAGAATTAAACCAACTTGCTGCGGAAAACTAATTGTCGGCCACCTTCTTTCTAGTGTACTTTTGATCAATATCCGCATTTGAGTTAAATAATCTTCGATTGCTTTCTTGTAATTTAATTGTGGAGGCATCCAAGGTAGTTCCTTTTTTCTTAAATTAAGTAGATGTAATTTAAACAATTTAATTGGATGAGAACGCTCTTCTGAATTATCAACTATATAATCAGGTGTTTCTTTTAATGCTGAGTCACCCCAAATTATAACTTGAGTATAAGATTCATTATATTTAAGTACTGTAGGAGTTTTATAACAACCCTCACGTCCTAGCCTTTTAATTAATTACTTATTTTACTAAAAACGTTCGTTTCATAGTTTTCAAAAAGAAAAAAGAAAAATTTACCAACTAGAGTTTATTACGATATTTTCCGGATTTTCTTTACACACATAGGCGAAACTCGAATGAGTCGTTCCAAAATCTATAGCAACAAGAATTTTAATTTCTTGTAGATCCATTTTTCATCCAATTTTGACTTTAAAATTAGATTAAAATATCATATGATATAATTGCATAAAGGAATTTTTTATTTTGGAAACGGCTTAACGACATATATATATATAAAACATTGTCGCACAAACTTGTGCTACATGCTAAGTGCACGACATAATCGGCGATTTGCCGGACTGACTGGGCTTGATGAAATCATTTTGGCAGGTTTTTAAGTCTCGTAGATATGATTTTCTGCTTCTCCGTGTCGTAACCCGCATCACATGAATTAATTTTTCGGTAAATTTATTATAAATTTCGGCATATATTACAGAGTTCCGCAGCATTTATTTTTGTATCATGTGCGAAGAGATCATTGGCGGCTTTAGTGACACGTGCGGAAAGATCATCCGCGATTTTTTGCTTGAGAAAATGCCACATGAAAGCGATTCTACAAAAAAATCAGACAAATTGAATAAACAAAACCTAACCGAAAAACTAAATTGAACAGGCTAATTATTTCTTAGATACAGTTTGCAAAAGAGGTTTGTTTCATTTCATTTATTCATGTTCATTTTATTACTAAGTGTTCTTTTTTTTTTAAGTTTCATTTTTTAATATAGGTTTGATGGTTCTTTTATGATTTTTTCTTTCTTTAGAATTTGCCAATTTTTTTTATAAATGGGAGTAGAATTAAATAAGCCAAATTCAGTTAATGTATCCTCAGAGGGATACATCATTGGTGAACCCGTATCGACGATAAAATGCATAGATTTGATCTTTTTCTTGATGCAAACAGTCGCAGTGCAAATAAAACGTAAAAATCGACCGTGGATAATTCCTTTTATATTGCTTTCGTATTCCTCTGAGTCCGATACTTTTAAGTTCATTGTGAAGATCTTGCGTGTTGATGTCCATTATCGGAATATCATAACAGATAACAAGTCATAAGAAACGCATTTTTAAAGGACATGGTATGTAGATAAAGAATATTGGAGAAATATACGTGTAATAATGTAATACGTGTAATGATGTAAATGATGTAAATGATGTATGATGTAAATAATTAAAAATTGTCAGGGAATGGTCAGCACTGCAGATTTCCTTTTTAGTATTTAGTAATATCTATAACGCAAATAAGTATGATGGATTGTGGCTACTGAAGGCTTATTAACATCACGAAGACATTATCTCCGTATTTCAATTTACCACTTGTTTCTGATGAATTTTACTAGAATCAATATTGTTAATTAATTTCTGACTCTGCATATTATTTATTTTTATTTTTGGATTCCACGTTAACAAAGTCAACTGCATATTCTACAAAATTTTCGATTTACCCAACAATCAATGTCTGAAGTCACGTGACGGCAACCATTTTTTCCGACGATATATTTATTTACAGATATGAGATATGAATTTTGAGCGGCAAATAAATTTATTTTACCTTTTTTTAAAAAAAAATAATACAATGTAATTACTATGATATATTTATTATTTCTGTGTATAAAAAAATTTTTGTGAGCATCTATTAAATAAGAATTTATTAAAAGTTGTAACATTTTCGAAGTTTTACCCAAAAACTTACAAAAAAAATTTATGCTTCCCGAGTTCCCGTGAAAGGACCGTTTTACGCTTAAAGAATAAACCAACAAAAGTTCAAAATTTTACATATATATTTGATGATATTATTTATTCTTTCATGTAGCTTTATAATTTTATATGAATTATATTAATTTCCAAAGTTTATTATCTAAATATGAACATTTGACACCTTTGAAACATATTACTCGCTTAAGCTCTACAAAAAATAACGACGACGAGAAGTTAACAACGTTTCTTTAAAAAAAAATGTTTTTGTTTCATTCGTGTAGTTAAACACGAAATTTTAATTCTGAACTTACTGATCCAATTAGTCATCTGAAGAAGTCGATACCTAAAAGTAAAAGAAGAAACAATTATTCTTCAAAAAAAAGTAAAAAAAAAAAAAAAAATTTTAAATAAGTTCTGATTTAATTTTTAATTTCAGTCACGTTATCTCTAAAATAAAAAAATACGGTTTTTTTAACGGCAATCTTAAAGATGGGTTCATTAAATTGCGTGGGTTTAATAAAGTAAAGGTGAAATTTGATAATGGATGAACCCCGGAAAGTACATAAGGATGG
This sequence comes from Oehlia diaphana, assembly GCA_003833135.1. Taxonomy (NCBI): domain Eukaryota; kingdom Fungi; phylum Glomeromycota; class Glomeromycetes; order Glomerales; family Glomeraceae; genus Oehlia; species Oehlia diaphana. The sequence goes on from QZLH01001428.1 coordinate 11,335, forward strand.
TTTGTTTAATTGCATTAAAGGAGTGTACTAGTGTTACTTTTTTGATTTTATAGGCCATCAACCCAAATTCTTTTCACTATCCATCCCGCACCGGACTAGAGACTTGGAGTGTTTTATATAATTAAGAAAAGTGACTGATCAACATTATACTTTTAAAATAATTTACTTTAACAGTAGTACACCACAAAAGACAATTTGTTAGCAATGATCTCTAAATTTATTTACTTAAAGTTCAATACATAAACTAAATTATAAATAAATCATTATTGATATCTATTGATATTTATTGTTAATTTCTTCTTTTAGAATTTCTTTTTAATTTTCCTTTTTTATTTCTTCAATATTTTCTGGTAAATACCACATTCCATGTCGAATTGATTGATCATTTTGACCCTGACGTTGACGACCTTGACCTCGGCGATCTTAACTTGGCCTTGACTTTTACTACTTCGTGTTGGATATTAGAATAAATTATTCATTTCTTCATTAATTAAATTTGCGAAGGAAATGGATATGTGGTACTGGAAATTTCTTTCGGATACATCATATTTGCATGTATTTGAAATTATGTCCCGGAAGATTTTTCGATACTTCAAAAATAATTTACATCACTGATAAGCATGTGACGAACTAATAGCAAATGATCAACACTACATTAACGCATGTTAACATTAATTATTTTTTAAATATAATTTTATTTCTCTTATTATATTACCTTTAAAATTGTGATATTATAATTCATGATCCATCAAAAATTTTCCTCTAATAACTTAGTTATATTAGCTTAGCTGATAATAATTTGAGCACTTCCGCTGCAATACTGTCCTTATTATTGGAACCCCCTTAGATTTCCTTATTAAATCACATGAAACTAACTATGTTAGGTCATGGCGAAAATCGTCACAGATTTTTTATCGGGATCGTCTGAAAATCCAGTTAATTTAGTTAATTTTTAATGCAATTGTTCCAATTTATTAAAGTTTTAGATAATAAGACCCGTTACTGCGCCACATTATTTAAATTACACGATTAATTGAAAAATTCAATACAATTTATTCTTTTTAAAAAAAAAAAAAGCTTCGGGATTTTGATTGTCAAGATTTTTAACTTATCAGGATTTGTGACTATTGGGATTTTGTTTCAACCGGCATTTAGGTTTATCCAGATCTTGATGTCAACATTATAGACTATCAAATTTTAATAGTTGAACGAGATTTTGTTCCAAACTCTTTTTTTTTATCTCATTAGAATATAAATATAAATTTTTTATTGATTTTTAATTTTCAAATTTCGAATATAAAATTTATATAATATTTTTTTTTGAATTTTGATATCTAAATAAGACTCGTAATTAATATTTTTAAAATTTTTATCCTATTAATTACATCAATTATCTCGTAGATATTTCACAATTCAAAAAAAAAATTACGAAACATGAATACTGCTGCACATGATATCCAATAATAATGTATTTTTATGTATGATTCAAAATTTATACTAAAAAATAATGTAGAGTAACATTTTAAGAATTTTATATAACTTCTCATTATAACGGTTAACCATGCGTAGTGAAAATCATCTGCTTTTTAGTTGGTTTAGGTATATCTAAATCCCGATTGAAACGGGGAAACAATCGATCCTCGGAATAATTACTAAACCGTATACCGTTACACGAATATACAAAAATTAATCAATTTCCTAATATAGATCTGATCTTCCTTTGTTATGTGATTGGTTTATCCGGTTCAATAATTGATAAAAATAATAAATAGAGAGAATTCAGAGTATTGTATCAATCAAATTAATTAAATTAATTTAAAATGTATAAAAGAAATTTTACTTTCTTATTATCATTATTCTTATTATTAAATATAATCTTTCATGTCAATGTTATTACAGCGAAACAAGATTATGTTCCTACAAATTTTAATATAAATCACTTTCCTAAAAATATTTTGGTCGGTTCTAATACTGGTGGGAGAAGTCATCTTAAACCAATGTTAGATATTGCCACTATATTAAGTGAAAGAGGTCATAATGTGAGTATTAAAAAAAAAATATATGATCTTCAAAATCCGTCCCTTTATCTCATTATATTTTGTCTTTATACGTAGATAATATTATTAACAACAGGAAATTATACGCCATCTTCAGAATATCCAACCATTAAACAAATTTCATTGGGGCCTACAATCAATATTAAAAATGTTAAAGAACTCAAACAATTTGTAAATAAAAAATTTGATTTTACAATATTGTCAAAAACACTTGATTATAACGTAAAATTATACAAGAGCACATTCAAAAAATATAAAGATGCTGCAATTGATAATAATATTGACTTATTTATTTGCTATGCTATAATAAATGATGCTTGCTTAGATGTCGCTCATACTTTAAAGAAACCTGTTGTTGGATTTTTGTCTTTTCTTAATTGTAATTATATATATATATATATATTTTTTTAAAAAAAAATATAAAAAAAAAATTAAAAAATTAAATTAAAATTATCTTTTTTTTTTTTTTTAGTAATTGACAGCAAACCGTATAAGTCTGATCCAATATATCAATGTAATATTTCATTGGAGAATGAATCATTCATGGAAAGATTTAAGTGTACGGTAATACAACCTCTTCGTATGCTTAGTACAATGTATCCTATATTAAATCAATTAAATGATTTAAGAAATCAACTGGGTATCGAACCCGTTTTTGTGTCTTCGAAAAGATTAGCTCAAACTTCTCTAATTTTTATTGATACTTTCTTTGGTTATGAGGTAAAGTAAAATAAACAAAATCGTAAAAAAATTTCTTTTATTAAATTTAATTAAATTCTGACTTTTTTTTTTTTTTGTTTAAGTTACCGCAATCTTTACCACCAAATATTCAGGTAATTTTTTTTTTTTTATTACATATAATATCATTATAACGAGGACCAAATTTTCATAATGGGGCCGGAATTAAGAAGAGCGAGTTAAAAATATGGTATATTTCAATTTTGTAATAAAATTTCCTTCTTTACTTCAATTTAATAGGAAATTGGGCCAATAATGTCGAATGAATACCCTCCACTTACGCCTGAACTCTCCGATTTTATAAATGGACACGAACGAGTTTTGTATGTAGCCTTTGGCGGTCGCTTTTTCACAACAAATGAGAATAATGATAAAATTTTACAATCCCTTATTGAAGTCATTAATAAGAATATGGTTGATGGTGTAATTTGGGCATTATCTCAGACATCAAAGGATGATTTCTCTCCTACATTAAACCTAAATGATGGTTCACAAGTTCAAACTTCTTCAATTCTAAATAACAAACATTCTCATATACATATTACAAGTTTTGCACCACAATTTGCTGTACTCAATCATACTAATACGAAATTATTCTTTAGTCATGGAGGTGCAGGAAGTACTCATGAATCCCTTTTTACTGGTACTCCCATGTTAGTATTACCTATTGGTGGTGATCAGATGGGTAATGCCGATAAATTAAAATCAATTGGTATAGCGTTATCATTAGATAAATTTGCTTTAGAAGTTAATGATATTATAAATAAGATAAATACTTTATTGAATGATGAGGATGTAAAGAAAAATGTTGAAAGAATGAAATATTTAGCAAAAGTTAATAGTAAAAGAAAATATAGAGCTGCGGATTTAATTGAATACGTTTTACATCGTAATGATCTTAATAAAGGTTCCGATCAAGAATTAAAGGAATTGATACCTGCTGATACAAGGATGGGATTTATAAGAGGAAATAATTATGATGTTTATGTAACTGTATTATTTATCATACTTGGAATTATTGGATTGATTTTATGGATAACATTTAAATTAATTACGTTCATTGTATGGATAATTTTTCCTTATTCTGATCAAAAATCAAAAAGAGATTAATTTAAAAAAATTTTCCTATATATTATTATCATTATTTTTTTTTTTTTTAATATACTTTATATATTATTATCATTATCAATTTTTTTTTTTTTTTTTAAGAATAAAGTGTCTTAATTGACGACGTCTTTAATAAAAATCAGCTGATCTAGCAATAAATGCAAAATCACGTGATACGTTCGATAGTTACTTTTCATAGTTTAGCAAGTAAAATATTTTGCGTTTATATTCATATAAATATAACAAAAAACGTTCGTTTTCTAATAAACTTTGAAAGAGCTTTACCAGCAATGAAAATAATACAACATAAAAAACACAAGTAAATTATTGGGATATAATTACTTCATTCTTTAATATATTTCGTATTTTTTTTTTTTTTTTTTATCATATCTGTTATTTTACTTTTGTAAATTTTTTTTAAACTTCATCCATATAACATGTCCGAGTTTAGACTTTAGAATAGTCTCCATATAAATAATTTGTATTGTGTAACATGAAAACCCAACCCATACTATACTACTATTCGTTTTACCTATCATTATCTATTATTAAATCATCTGATGTGTGCGGAGAGTGCAAAATCATGTGCCATTGATTTTTGTTGATCAAATTATTTGAATGTTAATAAGGATACTATCTATTCATTAAGTATGACAATCAAATTTGTTAAACGCCGAAAAAAAAAATAAAAAAAACGTAAAATTATTTGATCATACTAAATATGTAAATGGTTAGTAATATTTTTCTTTTTTTGGTTATGAAGCGTAAAATATTACGCCTCAAGGTCACAAAATTTATGTGGGACATGAAATTTGATCAACAATTTGCATTTTATTAATTTATCAAGTGAATGAACTTAAAATAATTCATTCATTCTTTCTTTCTTATTGATTACATTATGTCCACCCTTCGATATGAATTAATTTATGCAACAACTAATAGAGCATTAGCATTAACAGATATTAATATTTACAATAATATACACAAACATTTTGAATTTCAAAAACAAACACTCCTTTCTGATAAAATTCTTACAAATGATGAAAAAACTTATGCAATAAGATGGATAACTAAAGATTATGATCGAAATAAAGTTAATCATAATTCAGGAACAAAAAGAATTTGTGAAAATTGTAAGGAAGAATGTTTAGCCACATTATATTGTGAATATTGTGTTCGAAATTATTTAAAAGAAGATTTTTCAAATTGGACATCTGGTAATGATGATATTGATAATTTAATACAGAAATGTCAAATGGAAACACTTAGACCAGATGTAATAGTTGAATGGATCCCATATAGTAATTTAGAAAATATTAAATATTTAACAAAAGGTGGATTTGCTGAAATTTATACAGCACGTTGGATTGACGGAGAGTATGAAGAATGGGATTCTGAAAAAAAACAATTAGCAAGATCTGGAAATCTCAAAGTAATATTAAAAAAATTAGAAAATGTTGTAAGTGCAAATCAAAGTTGGTTTGAAGAGGTTTGTATTATTGTATTCTATATTTTATAAAATTGTTGTAATTTTTGTATTAGCACTAGTATTTTTACAAATTATTGTCTTTTAGGCTAAATCGCATTTAACTATAAGTAATAGAAGGGCGGAGGTTGTTCAATGTTTTGGTATAACGCAAAATCCATCAAATGGAAATTATATGCTTGTAATGAATGAAATGGATATAGATTTAAGAAAATATTTACAACAAAATCATAATCAACTTACATGGAAAAAGAGAATTAATATTACTTATGAAATAACTCGTGCACTTTATTGGATTCATGAAGAGAAAGCAGTGCATAGAGATTTACATTCTGGAAATATATTATATTTACAACTTATTGATTCCTGGTATATTAGTGATCTTGGATTTTGTGGACCTGCTGATAAATCTTCAACAAGTATATATGGAAATCTTTCTTACATAGCACCCGAAGTTATTGTTGGAAGAGAATATACTTTTGCATCTGATATTTATAGTATTGCAATTCTTATGTGGGAAATTTCATCTGGACAAACACCATTTATAAATTATGAACATGAAAATGATATAGTAATGAATATTATTAATGGTATAAGACCAAAAATTGTGCCAGGAACTCCATTAGAATATAAAAATTTAATGAAACAATGTTGGGATGCTGATCCTTTAAAAAGACCTGATGCTGATGCACTTCATATCAAAATGGATAAAATTAATTTATATTATCAAAATATGTCAGATGAATTATTCAAATCAGAAATGGATAACTTAGAAATGAATAAAGTAGAAGAAAATTATACGAGTAGCAGTTTATTTACAAGTAAAATTCACACCTTTGGAAATCTACCTGAACCAAGAAATGCAACAGAAGGTATAAGTGTATAATATTTTATTAATGAATATATTTATTTTAAAATACAACATTAATGTTATCTTTTTAATATAATAGAAGAACAAGAAGGTATAACTATATAAATAATGATTTTGACCATTTTTAGTTATTATAATAATTTAATTTTAAATACTTTATTTTACTGCTAATAGCGTTTCATAGTAAATCGTATGATTTTAACATTCCTAACAATAGTAAGTATTTAATAACATTATAGCGTTTAATTATCATATAATGATCTTTAATAATTAATTTTTTATTTTAGTTAACGACTTTATTAAATCAAATGAGCAGAATAGTAGCAAATCATCGAAAGTAATTACTATTTTTAGAGGTAATATATTTTAATTATTGCCAAATCGAGATTTGATTTATATATTAAATCTATATCTTAATTTTTAGATAGTAATGAAAAATTATCCAAAGAATTTAAAAAATTGCAAATATTTTCAAATGGTAAGTAAATTACTAACAAATAAAGTTACTATATTAATTTCATGTATTAAACGTGACTTTTATTTAAAATTTAGATGACGAAAAAGAAAAAACTCAAAAATATGTCGATTGTAGGTAAAAATTTTACGTAATAACAAACAATTTTAATACTGTTTTAATTCTATTTGCTTATCTATTACAGATGATGACGAAGTATATAATAATCCAAACTTTCATTCAAAAGAACAAGATGAACTGGAAATTCCTGATGGTAAGCTATTAAAATAAAGTAGAAATGATAAATTTCTTTATAAAGCGAATAATTAATCTATTTTTTATCTTTAGATGGATTTTAAATTGTCCTATAATAAATCAAATTAACAATATATCTTAAATTAATTATTATTACTTATTTATTTATCATTTATTTATCATGGGTTATTTAAACACTAAGACTAGAGTAGTAAATGTTTTACAAAATTCTTAGTTTGTAATTTAAATAATTTTAATAAATTTATTCAAATTATTTGTATAAATACCGTACTAGTTAGTATATTGATTTAATGAATTAGTATACCATTTAAATTATTCAAATTTATTAATGTTGTTCTATTATAATAAGAAAAAAAATTAACATTTCGATGGTAGTAGCTAAAGTTTATTCAATAAAATTTATTTTTCAAAAAAAAAAAAATAAAATAAAATAAATAAATAAATAAATAAATATTAATAAGCAATGCTTAATTATCGAACGTTCTCTATCTTATTACAAATTATTACAATTTATTCGCGATACCACAGCCATAAAAAAATTTCTGGAACACACGTTTTCAATACCTTAGGTAGCATTTCGATTCATAAAATTTTTGTTTAAGTTTGGACATAATCATATTACGGTGAGAATGGCGAGAGAAAATCTACATATCATTCGGCTTTATCCTTGCGTATTATATAAAAATATGGCTTATAACTTAAAATGACTTATTCGTAAGTCATAAAGTGAATATGAAATTAAAAGCACTGAGTATAGTGATTGTTTTCAATATGAAAATAAGTACGGGAAAGACTTTTAAGCAGGAAGATACTAAGGAAGATCTTTCAAATTCAAAGAAATTTGCAGGTTATTTAGTAAACATTTTTTTCTATTTGTGTAATGATATTTTTCATGATTTATATTAAGTATTAAAAAAAATGTTAAAAAGTTTGAAAGCAAAATTCTTTATTGTATTTTTTCATAAAATAATACGTGAGAATAAAAAATGTAATAATGTTAAGGGTTATTTTTAAAGCATTTGAATATATAAAACGGATAACGTAATAATGTAATTTTACATATCCGAGTTTTTGAACTTAATTTATGGCTTGTGGATTATACAAAGTCACGCGTCTAAATAACTAATAATTTGCCACATTGTCATCTGACACGAATCACGCGACTCGCTCAACATCAACATAATAAATACGCGCTTTAAATTCCTAATTTTTCTCAGTATATCATTCTCCTTTCTTAAAAATAAAAATACAAAATAAAAAAAATGGCAAAGTTATATAAAGATATACTTCATTATATTTTTCAGAAATTAAATAATGATGGAAATTCTTTACTTTCTTGTTTATTGGTTAATAAACAATGGTATGAACTCTTTATGGAAATGTTCATTAAAATATTTTGAACTGAAATCAAAAATGATTATTTAATTAGTAAAAGAAAAAGAATTTTGTTAATTATTGTTCTAACATATTTATCAAAAACCTCAAAGCAACTTTTAATCTTTCATAATATCAGTATCATCTTAAAGGAGGAACACAAACTTTCGTTTAATTTATGCTAGATTTTGTAAAAATATTTGTGTTCATAATGTTTTATTAAATCAAGATATTTATGGAGGTTTTTTTGAGTATCTTTCAAATAGTTTTATTAGAAATTTATAAATTTTTTGTTAGCGAATATTCAAATATAAGATACTTGGATTTAGGGGAAGTAAGACATCCAATATCGGTATATCAAATAAATATTTCATTGTAACGTTAGTAGTAATTGCTAAAATAATATCTAAAGGTTTGTTTTGATCCTTTGTGCACATATTATCGTTCATTTTATCGTGACAATAATTAAAGGCACGTATTCAATTGTCCAGCCTCCCAAGTAAAAAGTTATTGAAAAATAGTAACAACGTGATTTGCTGTGTTACCAACAATCAATTATAGTTAGTATACAAGACAATATTTTAATAATTTTTAATACATAATTTATTTTCTTCAAATGTACGGCTATTTCAACTGAATTAACTAAATTAATTACCAATGAATCAATATCAACTAGATTAAATATATTTAGTGATTCCATCTACAAATAAAAAGTAGTTCAATATGACAACAATTGACATTTAGTAGTGGACTGAACGATATATAAATACATAATGAATGGGAATTGCAAAATTATCATGTTATTATGAATTATGTATTTCAATAGGAATACTAATTTATTCTCCATAATAGGTTGTTAAAATTACTCGAAAGAACACTTCTCAAATTTCCTTGATCTGCTAATTGTATAATCATCATAAATTCTTTAGTTTTTCTGTCTTTAGTTATTATATGAAATTTTAAATAAAGAATTGCTATTTTGATCTGAGTAAAAATCCAAAGTATTTTAATCTATAAAGATTTAAAAGTCAATAAGTTGTAACAATTAATTTTTATATTTAAGAATCACTTAACAATAAAGAAGTGTAAACATACCTCATTTAAATATATAGCTGAAATATTTTTGAGATTCATTTAATTTTTTTAAAACTACTTTTATGGGTTCAGGTTCTTTTTCAACTTCCATCATTTTGTTTAATATATCTTGCATTACCATCAAACCATATTGCAGAATATCCTTATTATGGGCTAATTTTGTTGGGCTAAACGATTTCATGTTACGTGGATAACAAAAATTATTTTGCAATAACAACCCATCAGGCTCAAGATACGTGAAATTCAAAAATTGTATTATAGTTTCTCTTAATTGTTTTTTTTTTACAAATTTTATTTCTCTCACGTTATTAAACCATTCAGATTTCTACGGTTAAGACTTCCGATTAAAAAAAAATTCTAAAAAAATCCAATGAAAAATATGAAAAACAAAACGAAAAAAAAAAGAATAAAAAAAATTTTGGTTGTTAACCGAAAGAAACAATAATAATAAAAAGATATAAAAAAAAATTAATAAAAAAAAGACTAAAAAGGTAATTTCAGTCTTTACGATAAAAACTGAAAAATAAAAAAAAATTACTATTACAGAAATGGTTAGTAACTAAACTGGGAGCGGAAATGACCGCAAATAAAATGCAATTAATAAGAAATATTATACATTTTTGTTAGTATTAATCTATCAGAATGAAAAAAAACCAGTTAAAATTTTAATTAACCGGAAATGTATTAGTTTAAAGATTGGTTATCGTAGTCAGGAAAGCCAACTTAATTATGATACATATGATAAATATGAACGCAACACACTTTTCAATGTTATACAATTCAAATTATTATACAGGGTCTAAATATGAAAAAAGCTATCGTAAATATTATGATTGTTATTGCTTTATAGAATATTGGTATAACAAATTAAAAAAAAACTAATTATAATCATTTTCTTTTTAGACGATCCTTTGTTGAAAATTTAAATTAAATAAAATTTAATAATAATACAAATCTTTTCACTCCATAATATCGAGGATATATACTTGTTTTCTCATTAATAATCAATATTCATTCTCATTCAATAAAAAGACAACTAAGAATAACTGCAAAAGAAGAAACTCAAGGCTCAAGCATTGGTGCGGGTTATTTAAACTTTATACATTATATATTGATTATCAAGAGAATGAACGTATCAAATTGTATTTTAGAAAGTGAGTGAGACAAACAAACATTGAGGAATAGGAATGATCCACACAATTTATAAAATTATTACATTTTACTAAAAATATATTATAATATATTGTATAGGGATGGCAACGGTCGGTCATGGTCGGTCATGGTCGGTCATCGGTCGGTCATAACCGGTCAAGAACCTTTGACCGACCGACCGACCGTTTGACCGACCGTTTAACCGATCCTGAAAACGTTTGCGAAACGTTTTTTTATTAAATTTTATATTAAAACGGTCGGTCAAACGGTCGGTTAAACGGTCGGTCAGACCGGTCGGTCAAACGGTCGGTCAGAGATCTTTGACCGACCGATATCGGTCACGGTCATGACCGGTCATAACCGGTTAATGACCGTGACCGTTGCCATCCCTAATATTGTACTTATTAATA